>CM062278.1:26582179-26802179 GCA_031216635.1 Dissostichus eleginoides
GAGGAGGAGGGGAAGGATTGCCAAACGCTGACACTGACCAATGAGCGAGAAACGTGAGACTGAACCTAAGGGACACACACACAGAAAATGACACACCTGAGACATACACACAAAGTCACTTAGAGCATGAACACAAAACGAGTGACCGCAACTGTGTTTATTAACATGCCAACACACATAAACACACGCGTTACCAACTATAGCTTATAATGGCTCGTTTGAGGTGAGCAAGTCTATTGAGCCCATTCATTGGTAGTTATTGAGTTTAATACGTAATATTAGACATTTGTAGCGCACATACGATTGCAGCACTTTTAATTGCTAACTTTTCAAACGAAAACACTTCAGAGGAGGCGTATAATATTAGTGTGGCCATGTAACGGTCTTAAATCGCACCTAAACAAAAACAAGCATGTCTACAATCAGTTAACACACACACACACACACACACACACACACACACACACACACACACACACACACACACCACACACACACCACACACACACACACACACACACACACACACACACACACACACACACACACACACACACACACACACACACACACACACACACACACACACACACACACACACACACACACACACACACACACACACACACACACGTCCTTACATGACAAGCAGCTTCTGTCGATATGAAACCAGAGTCAGGCAGATCCTTATGTCTCAACGTGGGATTTGAGAGGCAGCTGGCAGTGATACGTTAAACCAAAAACACAACGCTATCTCCCCCAAATCCCCCCTCTTTATGCCCCCTGTGCCCTGACCCTCTACCCCCCCCCCCCCTGCTGATAATCAATGCAACATCATCTGTTAAAACAAAACTGCCATTAGGTAAACTAAGTGGCAATATGTTCAGGGTCCTTCAGATTCTAGGAGCTGGTGATGAGTCAATTATTATCACTTCATTTTAGGAATTAACGGAGTTATTTTAACCCTCTTATGCCCGAGAAATTATTATTATATAAGAGATGCAACTGACAGGCAGCTTCATTAATAGAGTGACAGTTTCCATATTCTGTAATATTTTGAATGTAATTTGTATAATTTGTTGGGGGGAAATTATTACAATTATCTCTTTTCAATAAATGTTGAAGTTCAGGACTATACTATGCTAAAGTTATCGTAAATCTTTGGATCACACGAGTCTGATCAATCCTATAGAGCCACAACTTGAATCTAATCTACTAAATATATATAATGTGTATGTTTATGTCTCCCCAGGCTCTACGCAAATCAGAAATGTTTGACTCCAATTGTATTTTACAATATGAAGATTCGACAATCTGTTGCATTGCATCACAGATGGCCGTAGGTTAGATTGCAAAGACACGGTGTATATGAAAATATAATATTTATATATTATTATTTATGTTTTAGATCTTATTTTTAGAGCAACACATTGGCGTTTCAGTTTCTCAAATGTGAGGATGCGCTGCCGATACAGTTAGAAATGTGATTTGTCTGGGTTTTATAAATACAGACAGATTTTGGAGACCTAAAGACCAAAGGAATTCATAAAATGATTGTCCCTTTAAATGTGGGAGCAGATTCACCGACATCATCAGTGTGTTAAGATGATCTAGACATACTGAGAAAAAGCAGATGTAGTGTCTGTTTGGGGAGTAAGAGGAGCTGATCACACACACACACACACACACACACACACACACACACACACACACACACACACACACACACACACACACACACACACACACACACACACACACACACACACACACACACACACACACACACCACACACACACACACACACACACACACACACACACACACACACACACACACACACACACACACACACACACACACACACACACACACACACACACACGGCACTGTGTGTGCTGGCTGTACTAAAGGCCCCTGGGACGGACTGCTTCACCAGCTGTGTTCTGACACACAGGAACACCGAGGGCCTGGGGACAACACACACACACAAACGGCTCAGGTCGCATATGCACATTCAACCATCTCTGGATGAGAAACAAACAAACTAATGGATATGCACACAAACACTGCATCGATGCACAACACAACAACATGGACAAAAATGACAAAAAAAATCAAGTGTCTGTGTTATTATATACTCACAGATGTACTAACAGTTTGGCAATAAGTGTGTTTTTTATGATGGTTTATTGTGATATTTTCAAGACAAACAAGATGTCCCAAAACAAAAGAGACATGTGTTTCTATTATTTTGTCGGCTTCCTTCAAAGCAATGAGTGTAATAGAAAAAATATGAGAAAAATATAGATCTGTAAAATGCAATATTCTCCATTCGGAAACAATGATTGCCAATCTTTCAAGTGCAAAACCACACACACATGTCCCTGCTCCTACAGCAACACACACTCTTTCTCTTATCAGTGGTTCTATCATATCTGATGAGGAGGAGAGCAAAGAGGAGGGGGAGGAGGTGAGTTTATTCGTCTGTGGAGCAGACACTTGACCTGGTTTCTCTGTGATAACAGCTGGAGACACACACACACACAAAATCATACATAAACACACATACACAAACAAACAGGCGAATGGATAAGCACATTACACAATCACACATTTATTTTGGATGTTTTATATTAAAGTAACAAAATATGTATAGACTAAAAGATTAACCGAGGAGAATGTTTGCAGATTTATTGATAATGAAAGTAATTTATTATATGAAGATGGATATGAACGAAAGATTCAGGAAAAGTGAATATTTTTTCATATTGTAGTCTTTAGTTATGTGTTTATTGTACAGACCAAATCTGGAGTTTGAATGTACACATATGCACATAATGTCAGAAGTCATAACATGGGTAACGCAACAGGATTGTTAAGTAGTGTCTCTTTATGTTTCTCCCGTATTTATTACCAGTCAAAAGCCCACTGTGTAAAAGGACTTAGACTTAAAAGTACAAAATAAGATTAAAATGCATGCGCACGCACACACACGCACACACACGCACACACATTGGGGGCAGAGTCGTTCCAACAGATGCGAAGAGTGGAGGCAACAGGAGGAGAGACAGACAGAGGTGAGAGTCAAGAGACTGAGTGAGGTGAGCTGAGGTGAATGACAGAGCTGAGGTGTGTGTGTGTGTGTGTGTGTGTGTGTGTGAGAAGACAAAGAGGAAAAGATGTGTAGAAAAAATAGAGGAAATAGATGCGCAGAAACACAGATGCTTAAGTGCTACAGAGCTTGTGTGTGTGTGTGTGTGTGTGTGTGTGTATACATGTGTGTGTGTGTGCGTGCTTGCGTGTGTGTGTTAGGCCTGGTGAGACAAAAAGCTGATGTCTTTACTTTGTAAAAGGCTGAAAGCTGATCCAGTTGTCCACTGCAAAATTTGATACCTTTTTAGGACCTGCACGACTGCAAACACACACACAACCACACACACACTTCAGTAGAATCATCATTAGCTTATGTTTCAGCAAAAGTGCAACAACGACTCTGCTTAAACAGTAACCACTCTCCCACACACACAGTTCTCCAGTTGATCAGGATTAATAGGAAAAGTCCACTGACACACATGAAAGGGCCTGAGACAGTAGGACTGTGTGCCAACAGAACGTTAAGCGAACGTTGGAGAAGTCAAAAATTCCTTAAAAAGTTTAAAGATGGTGGAATTCAAATCTAGAAAAATTGGTTTTGAAATGGAGGTCACCTGACAATCCTTATATTGAGCAATGTAATGAGTCAATATGAAATGACAATAAAAACATGGGATTACACCTTTAGTGAACGCTGTATCGGGAAATAGGTCACATCACTGAGAAAAGATACGGCATTTGAAAATAAATCAAAAAATATTATTGTCAATTAATTAATATCATATAATGCAACTAACCCTAACCCTTGAACATGCAATAACCAATTATCTTGCTTGACATTGAATCTTAATAACTAGGTCCACTGTTGATCATCTTTTTCACTGTGAACTAATGTGTGGATATTAGAAAACACACACACACACACACACACACACACACTATCAGGTACAGTGGGTCTGGATAAGCTGCCCTCTGAACTCTTCTTTCTGCAGCTTCGCAGGTCGACTAAGGGCTAACCGCCTCACTGCACCAGCATGCACAAGTCTATACCGCCGTATGTGTGTGTGTACTTATATGTTTGCTAAGCCATTAGTCATGGGCTAATGGGGCCAGAGTGTGTGTGTGTGCTGTCATGCATGTGTTCCTTCAGCAGCATGTGCTGTACGTACATACGAGGCTCTGGAACATGGTATTAAACTTGCAGGAGGGGGGGGGGGGGGGGGTCAGCGGGAAATGTGTATGTGTGGGTACAAACTTCTATGTAGGTTACGCTTCATTTAGAGTCAAGGCGGAAATGCACTGGAGGCGCTGGATGTACATATAGTCCAACAGATACATACAGAGAGCTGCACTGGGAATATAAGTGTACACACAGCGGGGGGGACACCCTGTGCAGACGTCAGGGTGAGGCGCTGATGGCTCTCAGTGAATGAGAATAATGAGAGTGGGGTCAATTACAGAGCAGACAAGTCAGAGCATCTCAAGAAACATACAGAACACACGGCTGCTGATATATTGGTATTTACGTCGAGACAACAGGAGTCCTAAAGCTGGAAAAAGAGTCTTCCTGCCACCTCGTCTGGAAGTCAATGGGTTTTTGATAGGAGCTTTGGTTTTGGTTTAGGAGCTTGAACTAAGGTATACGGTTGACACAATCTGAAGGGATTGAAAAGGCTGATATCTACAACATAAAACTACGTCAGTAAAGGGTAAATGGATTTCATTTGAATAGCGCTTTATGCAAGGTGCCCCCTGCTCAAGGAAGTTAACATTCACACACCGTTGGCAATCTGGAGCAACTTGGGGTTAAGTATCTTGCCCAAGGACACAGCGACATAGACTCTGTTGGGGATAGGATAGAACCACAGCCTTCTGATTGAAACCCGACCGCACTACCTTACAGCCTCAATCAAACATTTTCTAGGAGTTTTTAAGCTTCCTCTATTACATTTTTTTATATTCACTGTTGTAAGTCTTATTTTTTGTAACAAACAAGCTGAAAGTAATAGGAAACTTGTCCCGAATGTACCCTTCAGGGTGTAGAGCAAACACCTGCAATGATTTGAGGGCACTAAAATAAAAAGGTAACTAATATTACCATTATTACTACCACTGCAGAGCATGTGTATGAAACCTGTGTGGTCATCATAAAATCTGA
The DNA here is from genome assembly GCA_031216635.1 of Dissostichus eleginoides. Classification (NCBI taxonomy): domain Eukaryota; kingdom Metazoa; phylum Chordata; class Actinopteri; order Perciformes; family Nototheniidae; genus Dissostichus; species Dissostichus eleginoides. Next base: position 26,587,435 of record CM062278.1, read on the forward strand.
ACTCCATCCATGAATTATCAGGTAAAAGTAATATGGACTGGTGAGAGTGCTGATTGGAGGAGGCTGTAAACCTGAGCAGGAGTCTGACTGACAGAACTGAGCCGCTGTCTGCTCCTGTAGTTCTCCTCATGGCCGAGTATCGACGGCGGTGTCGCCTTCCCCCCGTTTGTTCGATACCTCTGTCCTCCGCTTCCTGTCTGCACGACACCCGACGCCACCACCGTGTGTGAGTGTGTGTGTGTGTGTGTGTGTGTGAGTGAGTGTGTGTGTCTTATGCTGCAGTATTTGCAGGCAGAGCGGGGGTAAGGTTGCTTGTTGTTCTTTTCGTGGCAGCATTTTCCTGAGTGATGGAATCCCTGAGAGGATTTAATGTTGGTGGCAGACACGAGCCTCCTGACCATAAACACTGCGTCTCACTGCACAATGTCTCACTGTACATCTGTATGCAGACAGTAATGGCGCATTTCCACTGTAGGGCCTCGCACGGCTTAGTACGGTATAGTTAGGCCTCGGTAGGCCAGGCTCACTTTATGCTGCGTTTCCATTACAGTTTAGTAGCTGGGGCAGTAACTAGGGGTGTAACGGTTCACTGAATTCATGGTTCGGTATGTACCTCGGTTTGGGGGTCACGGTTCGGTACGGGCTCGGTACAACAAGAAAAAGCAAAACAAAGTCCCAAATGCATAATTCCAGGTTTGTTTTTTATTTATTTTGAACAGTAGTGGAAGTTTCAGTTTAAAAATAAGGAACTCTAATTTTTGAATAATTAACTGTATTACACGGTTAAAAACAAACCACAAACAGTACCACACACTCAGATGGCCATATTATCTATAATGGCTGATGTCAAACAAAAAGGTTCATCAAGCTGTAAAACTAAAAAGAATGTCTTGAAAATATTACAAAATAAATAATAAGATAGTGTTTCAATCACTTTCAATCACAATCAATAAAAGCCAGGGTCCTCTACTATTGCATAAGGGCGCAGCATAGCCGTTGAAAAACATATGCCAAAAGCTTCCGTTATTTATTTTGGTCTCTCGGCTTTCATGTCTATTGGCTTCTTAAAAACAGCGGGGATAAGCTTTTGAACTGCTGTTGTCTTTTGCCGGGCTCCGGTGATTGGCAAATCTGGGTGATGCCTTCTGATATGATTTAGCAACGAACCGTGACGTCCGAACCGTGACGGGACGAATACGGATACCGTTACACCCCTAATAGTAACGCAGTGTAGGCCGAGCCGTGACGTCATCTTCAATGCGAAACACAAAACCAACATCAGCCGTTAGCTGTTAGCCCTCAGAGCTCACAGCTCCTCATATCTGTTCAGAAACTAGACAAAAGTTAAACAAGTACAAACCACAGACTGTCTGTGTCATGGTGAATACAGTCGCTGGTTTATTTATGTCTGTAGGCCGTTGTTGTGAGTGTGGACGGTCGGAGCATATACTGCGTTAGCTTAGCCGATCTCCATTCAGAAAACACGCATTTTAAAAGGTTCTTCGCCTGCCGTCTGTCTGCAGACTTGTCAAAGCATTAATTCATGGTTTTTACTAACCGGTATCAGTATGTTGTTACTTCGGCATCATTTTGAAACGTGTATTACAATTAAATCACGGTAAAATATGTTCATTTTGTTGTAGTTGTAGCCCCCTTGCCAGCGATTCTCTCACTAGTTTAGCATATTCAGCCCGGTTGTTGGCCCGGAAAGAACCTGGATTTTGGAGAGCCAGAAAAACTTTGAAAAAGTACCCGTTAGCCGGAACGACCCCTAGTGGAAACGCAACAAAAAACGGGCCGGGTTTGGCACGGCACGCTTAAACCGTGCTACAGTGGAAATGCGCCATAAGACCGACAGGTAGCACTGACATAAGGCAGCTGTAAACTCAGACTTAAGACGAAAGGGTCCCAATTCTGATATTCTTTGCACCTAAGTCGCTCGGATACGCCTTTCCTCAGGGAGATTGGTCGTCTAAAGTCAGTCTTTTTCAGCAAGACTTTGGGGGTGACCCGCCGACAGATCTTATTAAAGGTTGACTGACATTGTTCAAATTTGTATGGTTCTGTCAGGCCATTGTCAAGATTCCACATCCAAACATACCTCTGTGCTCCACAAAAAGCTCTGATGAATGAATGAATGTTGCTCTTTTAGTTCTCGTCTTTGTTATCATGTTCTTACGCAGCCTTCCATTCAACGTATTAATTAAACCCTAAACACTGACTTAAAGGTCACCTATCATGCTATTTTTAGGCAATATCATAGGTCTCAGATATATAAAAATATATAAAAAACATGTCTATGAAGTGTTTTGCTCAAAATACCAAACAGATCACCCATTCTAGCCATGCCTCATATCCCTCTAGTTCACTTCCTGTTTCAAAAGTGTTGATTTTGGGTATAAAGCGGATAAAGAAAAAAATGAATTGATATAAATAAAAAAGGAGGGGCTGAGCTCATGCGGGAACCGGCAGCTACTGTCTAAACTAAATACTGCCGTGATGAAACGCCATATCATGGATATCAAGGATTATTTCTGAAACAGTATGGAGCTCAAAGGCTTTCTCTCTTGCCGGTTATACCACAAGGTGAGTTCCTTTTTATTTCCTGCTTCTTCACACACATGCTCTCCAGTACAGGTTAGCTCTGAGTGTTAGCGAGGCTAATGTAAACACCGACCATATTACGTCCAAAACAGTCGGGCATTGTTTCTGATAGCAACGTTTCTGATAGGGCTGTGGGTGTAAAGCCAGCCCACATTCCCGATATTACGTCATATCGGACGCAAATCTGGATCAGCTCCGTTGTAGCCCCGTTTTTAGAGATTTGGGTACGGAGGAAAAGAGAGAGTGTTTTATTTTCTGACGCTGCGTGAGTTCGCCGACACACCGGGGACACATCTTTATGTATAAAAGACATCAAAAAGTGCATTTTGCATGATAGGTGCCCTTTAAGTAACCTCCATACTTTTACTGTATGAAGTCTGTTGAAGTTAACTCTCTAAACCTCCACCTGGAACACACTGTATTTCTTAATCTAAGACACCATGTGTTGCACATTTCCCAAAAAACCCTGATTCCTGTTTTAACCTTTTAATCTGCAGTTCTCACGCTGCCGTGCAGACCTACAGTCACTGCTTACTGAATGCATGTTTAAATATGGATGTGTGTGTGAGTGTGTGTTTTAGCATCCTAAATATAAGCTTGTCACATTGTCCAGAGTAGCGCTTGTGGACAGCTCAGCTGAGGCGGAGAAATGGTTTTAAGTGCTACTGCTGCTCACACAGACCCCCGATAACACAACAAAACCAACACTGATAGTTTCGAGAGTCACTACAAACATTATGTCATGCAATGTAATTACAATATTTAAAAACAAAACTCTCAATGCCTTAATGGTCTAAAACAGTTTCACAGGACACTAAAACTCTCCATCAACTATAGCACATTAATAGTCAACATGGATGAATGTATATACAGTATGTGTTTATTGACGTTACACTTCTGTTATATCTATGACGCTTCTCGTTCATGAGTTTTCATTTCTGTCATTTTGTACATTTGCTCTTGGACCGCCTTGATAATATGTACTGTTAATATTTTATGAATTTGTACAACTCCTTTGCTCCCGTAGGCATGTCTATGGTAAAGACTGTATGTAAGTAGCTTTGGATAAAAGTGTCAGAACAATAATGTTACAATGTAATAAAAAGGGTGCACAACAATTCTCAAGTGAGATAAAAAGTGCAAGAAATTAAAAATAATTTAATTAAAAGAGGATTTGAATATCATCTTAATCCTAATTATGATCATCATCATCAGTAATAATAAAATTGAACTCACCAAGTTAATATCTTGAATTAAGCGATGAATTTAAGAACAATATTGTTATTACTGATAGAAATAAAGTGCAAAACTTCAAGACTAATATCAGAGTTGTTGATGATCCATCTTTAAATGTTCCAGATGTGGCTGTATATACTTGGGGAGAGGAAACGAGCCTTTCAATATGACAGATGCGTTCTCTGTTGTAGAGCCAGAGGGTGAAAACAGACGCTGTGAATGACTCTGTTTCTTCAACATGCCCTTTAAAGTGCCATATTTTGACTGATGTGACCCCCCCTCACACACACACCATCAGCAGGATCCGTCTGGACCCCTGTGGTGAGACAACACTGCTAACACACTTCCTAAAGAGTTCAGTGTGCCCAACTGACACACACACACACACACACACACACACACACACACACACACACACACACACACACACACACACACACACACACACACACACACACACACACACACACACACACACACACACACACACACACACACACACACACACACACACACACACACACACACACACACACACACACACACACACACATCTGTGATGGCTGTGTGTAGACAGGTATCTCCGCCTGTTAATGTCTGTGTCCGAGACTAAAAGTGTGGGGTTTTTTCTGTGTCAGTTTGCATGTGTCTATCTGCATCTCCCTCTGTCACTATGTTTGTTTGTAATGTGTGTGTGAGAGTATGTGTGTGTGTGTGGGTGTGTTTGCTCACCCATGCTGTTGGTGGAGCTGCACCACATCAGCAGACAGCCGGTACACAGCAGGTTGAGAGCCCCGAACAGCAGGATCCTCCACGACTGCAAAACGACAACAAGCAAACAAACACAGTGTTAAAAGAGGACAACGAAGAAGAAGAAAAAGAAGACAACAAAAAAACAAGATAACAAAAAACAAGAAGATATTTTGACAATTGATCGTTTTAGTCATTTTTAAACCAAAAAGTAGTGATACAATTCTAAAATACTTTGATTCTCCAAGAGGATTTCCTGCTTTTCTTCGTCATACATTATTGTAAACTTTTACTAATAATATTTTTGGGTATTTGTACATATGATAAAAGAAAAACGGGACATGTGAGGAGGTCACGTTTGGCTCTGTGACGTTCTGATGCCGATAATGAAAATATCATTAATTGCACCACTAGTCCCCAGTATGGGCCAAGCTCCAGAAACACTGGATCCTACACTTCCCATAATGCATCTCAATAGCATCTTTACTTTGACCCTTATTTAAACTGCAGTGTGTAATGCTGTTAAATTCGTCCACCAGTCCAAACATAGCGGGACACTCTGGCAGGAGACCAGCCGCCTCTAATCTCAATCTGAATCTAAACCTACAAACAGAGCAGAGCTGCGGAGAGTTTCCTGCCCTGTGGCCGACCTACTGTGCCGTGGGCGGGGGGGGGTGAATACTCTGACTGATGGAGTCACTACAGTCTGAATCAGTTCCTCACAGAAACACCAGCTCAGGGGAAGGTCATCACCAGAGGAGCACAACAGGCTGATCCAGGAACTGAAAACACTGTGACGAGTAAAGAGTGTACCGTTAAATCCTTTCTATGCTCTTTTGTGCAAATTTATAAGAAGATATAAACAAACATCTCCCAAATTTGGATCAATAAAGTACCTATCTATCTATCTATCTATCTATCCATCCATCCATCCATCCATCCATCTATCTATCTATCCATCTATCCATCCATCCATCCATCCATCTATCTATCTATCTATCTATCTATCTATCTATCCATCCATCCATCCATCCATCCATCTATCTATTTATCTAACTATCCATCCATCTATCGCTCTATCTATCTATCTAACTATCCATCCATCCATCCATCCATCTATCTATCTATCTAACTATCCATCCATCCATCCATCTATCTATCTAACTATCAACTATCCATCCATCCATCTATCCATCTAACTATCTATCTAACTATCTATCTATCTATCTAACTATCCATCCATCCATCCATCCATCTATCTATCTATCTATCTATCTATCTAACGGACACATAGAGAACATATCTAATTATTCGCCCTGACAGAAATCTTTAGTTTTAAAGTGCAGGATAGATAAATATACAGCCTTTTAGCTTTTTCAGTCATTTGGGATTTCAATTGAATGATTTCTGTGCAATTTTAGGATTTAGTCAAGACCAAAAGAGGATTATGATTAAGACTGTATTAAATGTTCTCATACCTATAAAAAAAAAAACTTGGTCCCTGAGAAATAACAGCATTTTATGAGCTTTCTTATCCTGGGAAATGTGTCTGCTTATCTTACTTTTCAAAATGTGTTGAATGTCGATTTAGAAATCAAATGTGAACATGATGGATGAAGCTTTGAAATTTCGAACTATTCCGGCAGCCCTAGTTAAGGTTTGGAGAAGATGCAGCCGTGGTTAAAAGAAACCATCATTGACTGTTGGTAGGAAACAGGAAGTGAACTGTGGTCTCGGTCCACCACAAACACCTTCCTGAGAGGCTTTGTGGAACACTAGATCAAGGTCTCTTTACTTCCTCTATTGCTTCTAGAAGACAGCAGTCATCACACACAACAACCACACGTTTAAATGTAGGTGTATAAATATAGGTTGTCTGAGAGATTGGACAAAGGACCAATAAGAGACAACCAGAATGACTGTTTAAATCTTCTCCATTCAATCTGTATGTAAGCCCATTCAATGCTGTTCTCACTTCCTCCGCCTGGGTGTAAATTCAGCAACATTTGGAAAGAACAAAATAAAATAAAAACCTGGAGTCTAAACTCCCTCTGAGCAAAAAGAGAGCGGTTGTGTGTGTCAGATGGACATGTACCAAGAAATGGAACAAGGGAACGTGTGTGCGTGTGTGCGTGTCCTGGCCTGTCACTTCGTGTTGGAGTCATAAGCCGTGGTGGGGAGCGCCGAGTGCTGTGAAATCTACAATTACTGTGGTGTGCTGTGTTATGACAGCGCTTGGGCGTCTGGTGACAGCACTAGCCAGCGACAGGCATGGGAGACCCTCAGTGTGTGTGTGTGTGTGTGTGTGTGTGTGTGTGTGTGTGTGTGTGTGTGCATATGTGTGTGTGTGTGTGTGTGTGTGTGTGTGTGTGTCCGTGTGTGCATGTGTGTGTGTGTGTCCATGTGTGCATGTGTCCGTGTGTGCAAACAGAGAGACAGCATTGGCCCAAAACATGCCCAACCGCCCCTGCACGTACACAGACACTCGTCGCCTGGAGGGGAGAGTCAGAGTTTTTAAACCCCGGCGCTGTGCTGCCCCCGTCTGTCCGTCTGTGGCGGCGCCCGGCTGTCCCGCGGCAGAACGGCGTGCCAACATGTCGAGGGTACATGTGACATTGGAGTGACCGAGCGGCAGCGCCTCAGTCACCAGGTACTGTACTAAATAAGGAGCCAGGCCGGATTACATCATAGTGGAGCGCCGTGCCACGCGGCCGCATCATTTGGCAGCGCCAGAGAAATGTGTGTCACGGTGGTGAGCAGAAGCGTGACTCATGTCAGCCTCTGAGGAAAAGTGGAGCAAGAAGGAGAGGTCAGTTTTTTCATAACAGGCTTGGGTTGTGGTTAACAGTCTTATTCTTTTAGGAAGGTTCGTAACGGAGTCAAATAAACCGGAAGTAGTGGGTCAGCCATGATAAGAGCTGCTCGGATCGCTATATGATAAGGAAAGGAGCTTTAATGCTTCCTTTGTCATCACATTTTGCACAGGGTAAACAGGAGCATCCTTCACAAGAAGAAAGGAGATAATTATGTCCCACAATTCCTTGCAGCCGACCAACGCAGATCATGTAATTAAGGCTGCCTAATAAATATTGTACCACTTATGCCGCAAGTTGCTAATGTGCTTATATGTTGGGAACAATATGTTAAAGCAAAAAGCGTAAAGCTAATTAGTGTAAGATGATCAAATTGTCCCATATATAGCCCACATGAAACAACACGATAAGAGCGCACATGGCAAAGTATCTACGGTTTTTAGTAGTTCATCTCGAGAAATTGTAGTTTTCCCACAGCAGACTGACATCAATAACATCCACTGGTGCATCGTAAATAAATTGCCCTGTGTAACTGCAGTCAGACTCCCATATCCTGTTAGATTGTCCTATAAAAAGACATAGAAGCTCTAGGTGCAGGGGGGGTGTGTGTGGGACTTTTTGTCCAAAGTGAATCCTGCAGTCTCTCTTTTCAGTTCCAAAAAAACACAAAAACACCCTCCTCAGTTTGTAGTCTGTGTCTCCAGGGTGGTGGCGTTCCTTTCTCAAAATAAACCCACTTGCATAATGAATCGGCGGCCTGTTCACGCGGACAGAGGTTTTCCGACTGCTGCATCAGGACGAGATGACGCCTCTCACTCTCCGGCCCCACGGACATGTCTTTCCTCTGCTGCTTCATGAGAACATTTTGTTACTGTGGCCGATGAGCTCAAGCACAAATGCCCACTACTATAAACACGTACTATGACAGACATGGTGAATGAAGAACATTGTGATTCTCAGTGCTGTTTTGAAAATGTGTTTTTCATCAGTATCTGACCGTTTAGAGAGGCCCTATTAGGCTTTTGGGATGTCCCTTTCCTGTAGTTTGTGAAAAAATTGAGTGAATGTAAATGCAAAATCCCTGTGTTTCCTCCAGAGGGAGTTTCTCTCCCACACACTCCCCCCTTGCTTGAAACACCTCCATTGGACTCCTGTGTTTAAATCTGCAACATAATGACATCACTATGTATCAATCGCTCCAACACATTGTACGTGATTGGCTAAGGGGCGGGACATCTCTAAGTGGTTGACCAATCACAACAGAGCCGGCCAGCTAACCAATCAGAGCAGACTGGGCTCTGGTTTCAGACGGAGGGTGAAAAGAGGTGCTGCAGCACAGGCAGTATGAGAGAAATAAAGAGCTTTTTGAACATTAAAGCATGGAGACATGGTCACAGTAGAAGCACTAAATACTAATATGAATCTAACAATGGTCAATGTCAATAAAGACATAAAAAGATCAAAGTTTCTTGGAAAGTTTGAAAAGGAAAATGTGAATCATAAATTCATGCATACAAAATTAATTCAAGCTGAGATACATCTTAGCCACTTTAAGGCATGAACAGATTTCTAATAACGTAATTTTGATGAACAGAGGTGAGTGTTAGGGTTTTATCAATGCAAGCAGAGGAACTTTAGACCATTGAAGGAATCAGTATGCCTCAAAATAAATAGGTCATACAATGTGTAGTCAGACCACATTTTTAAAAGTGTTCATTCATGGTGTTGCAAAGCCAGTTGTTTACAAGAAACGTTTTCTAAAGAAAGGAAAAAGTTATATCCTGCGCAGGTTCTCACTTCCACATCAGACCAGTGAAGTGGGCATACTCTAATTATCAGTTTTGAAAAGTGACAATAATAAGCGGGTGTCAGATTTCACTACAATCAACACTTTGTCTGATGCTTAGTGAGGCCTCTGGTATCTCATAATAGTTTAATCTAAGAGAAAACACTGACTACATCTGACATCTGGCATGAAACAGCCAGATTCAAAGATTTCCGCATGAAGTATCATCTATCAGCGACTGTAGTGTTACACTAAGCTGCTGTATCAGCCTGTAAAAACTCCTGTATCAGTCAAACTGTACCTGGTGTGGACAGGACTGTGATTTATTTCCCAACACTAAAGGTAAGAGGAGACGAGGCGCTGAGGAAGCACGTCTCAACTTTTGCCGGTTTGAACTATGTTTGGTCCCTAAGCCGTGTACGACACCGTGTAATCCAATCCAAGGCTCTAAGGGGAAGCAAGACCCCTCCCACCAGCATGTGCTCAAAGTGGACACACACACACACACACACACACACACACACACACACACACACACACACACACACACACACACACACACACACACACACACACACACACACACACACACACACACACACACACACACACACACACACACACACACACACACACACACACACACACACACACACACACACACACACACACACACACTTTCTCTGTAATTGTTACATCCCAAAGCATTTTAGATTTATGTAGTCTCTACATCTGTCTCCGTTTTGTTATGCAGTGCAATACTTTTATTTCATTTACTCTAATTTTAGGGAAAATAAATCACTCCAAGCATGTCAGATAAACATGTTTTGGGCCCTACTTTGTTGTTGTTTCTTGTTTTCATTGCAGTGAGTGTAAGTAGATTATTTCATGTATTTAGAAGTATCTGTATTTGACTGCGGAGAAGAACTTTGAATTGTTCAAATTTCCAACTACCGTAAAAAACATGCTATTTTCACTTGACTAAATGTCTTAAAGGTCCCATGTCGTGGCCATTTCTACTGATCATAATTCCATTGTTGAGGTCTACTAGAATAGATTTACATTGTTCAATGTTCCAAACTCACATTGGTTTCTCATACAGCATCTCTGTATAGTATGTGTATTCACTCTGTCCTACACGGCTTGTTGGAGCTCCTGCCCCCCCCCCTCCCTGTGAGCCCACTGTGCTCTGATTGGTCAGCTCGCCCACTCTGTTCTGATGAGATCACCACCGTTACAGCGGAACATCAGTGATTATGTGTTACAATGGCGTTTGTTAGCAACCAGAAAATGACACCAGTAATGACAAACAGATGAGAATGCTGCGTGGGTCTGGGTGCCGTGTTGGCGGGACGTTGCGCGGCTCGCTGCTGCGAGAAGCGGACAGTGTGAGCTGGGTTCATTTCCTGCTTGCTGCGTAGGGTCTGCGAGACAGCGCACCTACAGTGTAAGCGTGTCACAGTTTCCACTGGCACCGCCCCCCCAGCGCGTCAAAGTTTTGTCGCTGAGAGAGTGTGTGTGTGAGGAGCTCCACGGATTGGTCCATTTGGACCAATGGGTCCATTTGGGTATGGTCACGTCACTGTACCCAGAAAGAAAAAGAAAAATCTCCAACGAGGCGTTCTGGGGCAGCACAGACAGGTCTTTTCTGTGTTAGAGTTTTACTCGCTACAGGGTGTACTTTGAGGGTTTGTGACTCTGCAGACCGTTTACATGCAGAAAAACCTTCAGAACACACAAGGGGACGGGTAATAACCGGAAAAAAATGACATGGGACCTTTAAACATGATTTTAGCCGTTTAATTTCCTCTTTGAGATGAAAGTATCTCTACATAGCCAAGAATTACATGGAGACTTTTTAAGATTTAGGAATAAAGTTTTGTGTGTTGCATTTTCAAGGGAAAACACATTTACTTTACCTTACTGAGCCACACTTCCTCCATTAAATGAGTCCATGTTGAGCACCCTTTCACCCAAAAATGCTATCAAATCATAAATAAGCTCTCTAATTTCACAACAAGATCTGATGTCTTCCGCACTCTAAATAATGACTGACCCAGAAATTATTGTAGTTTTATAAATTGAGAAAAACAAAAATATCAGATGTCTCCAAAACTTTCTATGGAGGTCTTGTGTTTTTTTACCAGTAACTGGAATACAATACATGAACCCAAGAGGAGCAGAGCTGATGTTGGATTAACAAGACTGTCTACATTTGAGAGGAGAATTACATTAACGCAACATTATGGATCATACGTTTGGAGAAAATGTTTCATGTTTTATTCATCTGATGTCCTCATGCTGCTCTGCCTCAACTCTCATTGCATGGGGAGTGTTGGGAAAATACTGAATGTTCCTTCTATATCAGAGTAGCACATGATAAGAGAGGCCTGTGTACGTAGCCGGATGTATGACTACATGCATGACGCTCATGAGACACTGTGTTGAAGTTATGAGAGCTATGTTCCTAAGACTGGCATGATGACACAGAATCTAGAGAGATAGACATATGACTGTGATGTGTATTGCTTACGCAGGCCTTAGCTAATCTGAACTAATGTCAGAATACTGCTTTGAACCAGTATTCTTGCATCTTGTTGACTGTAACTCCCTCTCTTGTATATAAGCATCTGAAAGACACTGTTCTGGGAACTATTTGTCCCATGCAACTTCTGTGTGTGATGACTACTTCCATTCTTGCAAGGATAATAAATACATGCGTCCTGATATTGAAGATCAAGCCGGTGACGAGTGTGGGGGAAACTTCTGAAGCAATTGGAGTCAGGACTCAAAGTGAGACACGATGGAGAGCTGGAGCTTTGATGGCAAACACTGACGGTTTATTTGGAGCTTCGGCCGGAGAATTCACAAGACATGTCACGGGCCACGGTTTGACCACACTGTTGAGATGCCACATCAATTCTGAAGAACTCTAGCCCAGACCCGTGTATTTCGCTAGTTCTGAGAGAATAATCAACATTGTGCATAACAAGATAGAATCATAACACCTCTATCAGCTGACGCCAACAGGCAGGAACAGGGAGACAAAACACTGAGAGCACAGCAGCCAAGGTTACAGGTGCGTGTGCTCAGTCAGGACAGTATGAACTGAGAAACTGGGTCAAAGTTATGGGCCTTGGAAAATATTTCCCCAACAACAAGTGATATTTTTCTAACAGGGAGTTTACCGATTGACAGGAAGCCTAACTTGTTGCTAAAGTAGCTCAAAGCTAAAATGCAGATTATTCCGAAATAAAGAGTATAGCTCGTGGCTGATGGTGTTTTACTGTGAGGGCTTTCACTGGAACATGGTGACCTGATAGCGAAACAGGATTACAGGAGGTGTTTGGGTCTGACTGTGTGTGTGAGCTTAGAGCACAATGGGATTATAAAGTGCAGACTCTCACTACGGCAGATCTGGTTGGTTACTTATATAAAAAAAAAAATGTGAATTTAGAATTTCACAATGCATTTAATCACACACACACTTACCCGTCTGTCTGAAGTCACCAGTCTGAATTCTTGCTGGAGTTTTGCACAGATGGATCTGTGCGTCTTCCTGAATGGATGAATGGTGCCCTGCAAATGAAAACAAAATGAGTATGAAATATTGAAACTAACTTTTTAGTGTGATTTGATAAAGCTATAGTGTGCAGACAAATAAAAGGTTGGCTAAAATAATTGTACGGTTGTCAGGAATACCATTTAAATGAGTTTGAGTACAATCAAGTTGGTTGAACTGTGGAAGTAAAGCAAAGGGGCTAAAGAGTGAGCTGCACTGCCACCATGTGGTGAGTCACTGTATAAAAGGAACTTTCTTTTTTCCATAAATGTTTTATGGAACCTCCAAAGTCACTCAAATGGGGTTTTATATTTCTCACACACAATCCAGGTTTAAAATGAACTTTTTTGTCCACTACACAAATGTTTTGTGAATATACAATTTTACCAGCCACTCCATTTTTTTATTTTACATAGTTTATTGGATGGTAAATGGTGGTTATTTTGAAGCTTGTGCACAATATTAACATTTGTCAAGATGTGTTATTATCTTGAGTTACAATCACTTTAAAGCAGGGGTGTCAAACTCAAACACACAGTGGGCCAACATTAAAAAATCGGTACTAGTCGAGGGCCGGACTGGTTCAATGTTTATTGCAAAACTTATTGAAATGAACTTATTGCACATGTTAAACCTGGAACTAACAAAGCTTACATTATTGCCTATAAAAACAACATTAAACATTAAATAATCAGTTGCATAAATTTCTTATGGCTCGATCTGCAGCTTTTCATCAGTCATTTCTTATGATTACATTTCTCCACAGGCCAACAAAAGCTTCAAAAAAACGATTTCCCTCAAAGAAAAAACCAAACATGCCCTGTTGTCGTGAGAAAGAAAGTGCAGAAGGAAACATCCATTGAAACTCAGTGTGCTGCTCTGTGATGCTAGTTCAAGCCAGATACTTGGCATCTCATCTTGGGTGCAAGTTCATCAATGTTTGGGCTCAGGCTCTGAGCTGAGGAAACCCTCAGGATTGAGTGAAGGTGTGCGTGCAATATACCGGCGGGCCAGATCTAATAGTAATTAGAAATTATCCTGCGGGCCGAAATTAAATCCACCAAGGGCCGGATTTGGCACCCGGGCCTTGAGTTTGACACATGTGCTTTAATACAAATACAACTTTTTATATTATTAATAAAAGTACTAGGACTAGTTTGAGAAAGTTGTATTTTTTTTTAGAACTGCTCAAACTTTGTTTACCAAATGTTAAAGACATTAAAGACCCAGAATCATGACGTGTTCCCATGTCGAACACTCGAATACAAACATGTTTAACATTTAACTAAAGCAACCTGGTTGATTAATACACGTTTTGTAGCCCAACAAAAGCTACACTAAAGCTTCATCATAGATTTTGAATTGTTTGTGTTTGCAGAGAGGTGAAGATATAAATCAGAAACACTCACCAAGACGTATGTGTCGTGTTCGTGCTTCTTCCTGTGCATGTGAACATCTGTGGAAGAAAACAGAAAATAACGTCATCAACATATTAAACAATCATTATGATTCTCAGATTGTGTTTTTGTTGTCAGACTCTCTGACTATGAACTCATGTTTCTGTGTTTTGGAGCAGACCAATCGCCTTTCCTTACGCAACGTTAGCCTTTAATACAGTTTGAAAGACAAAAGGTTTCTTATTTCTGCACCGAACTGAATAGATAACTTTAGTTACTATGCAAACTCTGATTATTATTTATATATCATCTTAAACACTAAAGAGATGAACACATTTATGCATCGAAAATGATAATACAAATATAAAGAATATATTATTCTGAAGTTTTATTTGTGATCCAATCCAACTTTATTTATATAGCATATTTAAAAACAACAGAGTTGACCAAAGTGCTGTACATCAGTAAATATATAAAAAGCAGCATAAATACATTTAGACAAAACCGATAGGACATCAAAACAAACACAAGACAATAGAACCATACTTAAAGACACAGACTGAAAACTCTTATACATGATGTAAAAACAATATACAACACCAGAAAATAAAAAACCCAATTTTAAAGCACAGACTGACAAGTCGTATACGTCGTCTGCAAAAGCACGGGAGAATAAGTGGGTCTTTAAACAAGATTTTTAGCAGCTACAGCAAAGCAAGAGGTACTTTTACCCGTACTTTTCCCGTTTAGTTCCGTTAGTGCCTGGAATTTTGCGTTCACACCAAAAAGAGAACTTAGTTCAGAGAACTTTTACCCCCTTTTTAGTGCCTGCTAGAGAGGTGGGACTATCCTGGGGAGAAAAAAGTTCCAATTTCTGATTGGCTGGGCGAATTGCAAACTGCAAGAAGCTGCTGGGAGTCCCAGCAGCTTCTACTGAAGCCAGTCCCAACTCCGGGGACTTCGGGTGGCAGTATACGCCGTGAAGTTGTTTGCGGCCTGCCAGTAAACTCAAAGCAGAAGAAGAAGAAGTGACGTCAGCGGCTTCATTTGCGTAATCTTCCCTCAGGGAACTTATTCCGGTTTGAACGCGATCTGTACTTAGTTCCATTGGGGCACTAAGTGCTGGGCACTAAGTACGGCAAAGTATTTGGTGTGAAAGCGGCTAAGGAGGAATCTGTCAGCAGACCTCAGTGACCGTGAGGAGGATGTATATGGTTCTGCCAGGTAAGGGGAGGCCAAACCATTAAAGGCTTTGTAGGCAAACAATACCATTTTAAAATAGATTCTAAACTTTATCGGAAGCCAGTGTAGAGATGCGAGTAAAGGTGTAATGTGCTCGCGCTGGCGTGCTCAAGAAGCCGTGCAGCAGCAGTGATGAGTCATTTGACTTCATTTAGATCAGGGTCTGCAACCTGCGGCTCTTTAAGCCCTCTGCTCTGGCTCCCTTGAGCTTAGACAAAAATAAGAAGGAAATAAAATAAAAGTATTTGTAGGACTATTTATATTTTGTTGCACGGTTGAAAATGTTTCGTATCTTGTATTTTGAGGTGATACTGTGACACATATATTTTAAAAAACGGTTTTAATTAGGTCAACTAAAATATTCATATCCTGCTGCGGTCCCGCACCAGCGCCTTTTCTTGCAGGCGAATAACCTGACCCCCGGCTCGATGAGCAAACTATGGATAAATCAAAGAAAAGAAAAGTATCGGAGGAACACAGAGGGTTTAATTCTGCGAGGTTAGAGTTATATGCTTTGAAGCAAACGATGCTGGCTTACCGGTATGTTTGATATGTGGAGAGAAGTTCTCAAAGGTGCTGCAGCCTTTACGTATTGGAGGAAAACACGGCAGAGGAAGACAGCGGACGATCTTCAGTCATAATTCATCAGTTAACTATTTTTAGGGTGCAGCTATATGTTTTATTTATTTCAAAGTGGGTCCATTTTAATTATATTTATTTTCTTCAAATGTGCAGAGGGCTCCCCAAGTGCTGTGTTGATTTATTTTAAAGTAGGCCTGTGTATTTTTTGTATTCTCCTTATATGAGTTCTTTGTTTATTATTAGAGGTTAACAGTTTTCTCTAATGTAATAAATAATACATGCAAAAAAACTGTAGTTTCTGTCTATGATGTAACAATATATACAACTTTATAGGCTATCAAATCTGTTTTGCGGCTCCAGTCAAAAAAAATTGGTGGAAAAGGGGGCAAAATGGCTCTTTTGGTGAAAAGGGTTGCAGACCCCTGGGTTTAGATGCTTATATTTGAACGCAAGGCTTTCACTTATAACATAATATTGCTTCACTTTGGTAGAACTATTTTTTCTGAAGTCAAAGGTCTGAATGCTTTTTCCACCAGTGAGTAAAACCTGTCGTGAGTGGTAAGGGTACTCAGATTTGTTGTGCTAGTAAAGTACTTTGTTACAAGTAAAAAGCCTGCATTCAAAAAAAAAAAGTATACAATTATCTGCATCGATAGTACGAAAAGTCAAAGTACTCCCAAAGTAGGCCCATTTCTGAATCGTATAATGATTGTAGATGCCAACACCTTCTACTTTTTCTAAAGAAACATTTTTGAATGCATGACTTTTACTTGTAACAGAGTATACCTACACTCTAGTACTTCTACTTTAACTTGAGTACAATATCTGAGTACTTTTTTAACGCTTCTGTTCATCACTGACTGTCGTTCAAACGTTTCAGTAAAATAACCGTTTTAAACGTTAAACCGGTTGACAGTTCCATGCTAGCCGGATTAGCTAACCGTTAACGTCAACAAACAAGAACCATGGGCCCGAAAAGGATATATGGGATACTTAACTGGCTCACACTGACCAGTAAAAACACGTTTAATGTATGAAATGTATTTATAACCACCTAAAGAAAGAATAAACTAAAAAACGTTCCCAGCTAAACCCAGAATCAGCTGTTAGCAAAGCTGCCTGTTTGACTACGTGTTGTTAGCCGTTCGCCTGTTAGCATAACAAACCTGAATCCGTGACGTTGATGACATCCACCGACACCATGTCAGGTTTATCCAGCGGACCCACTTTCCGCTCGGTTACCCCCGACGGAACCACGTCCGGCTTTGGGCCGAACTTTCTGGGGTAAAAGTCCCCGGAATTATGGTAAGAGAGACCCGAGGACGTGGACATCATTCCGTCCATCGCCATTTTGGACTTCCTGTACCCGTCGGCCTGTTCGATTTGGCTGCACGGCGCATGCGTCAGTCCACAGATTTACAAATCACCACCAAGTGAAATTAGTAGTAGTGAGCCCGTCCATGTGATATACAGATCTGAGGTTTCTTTTTACTATTCAGATCTAAAGTTCCGGTGTCAAATGATGCACCCCCGTCGTGAAATGCACCCCCTGGCCTGTCTTAAAAAGCACCCCCCCAAAAAAGATGCTCTATTAATCCCACCCTCCCACCCTTTTAAATTGAAGTTGTCTGAAGTCCTTACCACCAGCTGCTCTTGCAGTAATAAGTAGTGTACCTTTCTTACTGTCCTAATGTGCACAATGTAGTGACTGCTTTTTCGTCTTTTGTTTTCTTAGTTATGTTCTCTGTATTTTATATGTTTGTGTTATGTGTTATGTGTAACGTTGCTGCCTTCTTGGCCAGGTCAGCATTGAAAATGAGATTTTATCTCAATGCTTTTATGTGGTTAAATAAAGGTTAAATAAAAAAGCACTTTGGAGGGTATAGTTGTAGGACTAGTACCAATAAATGGAGCAAGTTTCATGTATGTGACACGTTTATTGTCAGAGATAGCAAGGGGTGCATATCGTGGCAACTAGGCTGTTCATAAAAAGTACCCCCCAAAATAAAAATGTTTCTATTAATCCCACCCTTACACTTGATGTAAAAATAAACAATACATTGTAAAGCACAAGTATACAGACAGGACGTCACAATTAAATAAAAACATATATTAAATTAAAAATTAACTGAAAAATAAGTGACTAATGAATGCAAAATCCAGGATTCGACAACCCAACCATCAAAAAGACAACAAAGAATAGCGGACTATACGTTCAAATGCGCGTTCCCGTGTCAAGGGGTGCATTTCACGATGGGGGTGCATAATTTTACACAACACCATTCATTTAATTGTTGTCAATCCTAACATTTTTTTTTTTTTTAGAAATGACAACAATTAAATGAATTACAATTATTCAACAAGAGAAAAAGGAAAAAATGTCTCCATATATGATTTTCTTTTACCAATAAACTGTCAAGTTAACCACAAGTTAATACGTATTTACTTTAACTGCTAAAGGTTAAGTTCCTTTTATAAACTGCTGTGTAGCTTTAGCAAACATATTACATTATATCTTAATCCATTAATGATATGTTTTATAAATAATCTGGACATGCAAAGCAACATTACTAAAATTGGCAGATAAATGTACTTAACCAAAGATTTAAGTACGATTTTATCCAGTGCAGTATGGGTTCATGTTGGTTGTCAGCTAACTTTCCCAAACACAAGCAAGTGTAACTATACAAAAGTAATGAACGTTCTTACTGGTATATGTGTCCAGTGAGCATTCAGACTGTTCCAACAGAAAGCAAAATGGTTCTCAAAATTATTCAGGTATTCATATAATGTACGAGAGAAAGAAAGGAAGCGTGACAGATTCAAGCGTGAAAATGTGTTTTATGATTGGGGCCCCAAGGCACTGTGTGTGTTCATGAGAGTTTTCGGTCAAAGTTGAGTGTGTGTGTGTGTGTGTGCAGAATGTATAGTTGCTCATTTGTATGAGATTTTTATACTCAGCAGTTTGTCAAAGTGACATCGAGAGGCCCCCGAGCAACCAACACTGAAATGTAAAGAGAAAGGATGAAGGAGATGAGGGAAAGAGGACAAAGTTACTAAGAGTGCAGAAACAAAGGAAGTGGTGGATAAAGCATGTCAATTCTTTATGTTGGTGAAATACAAATAACTGTTGATTTGGAACTTTAGTTATTAAAATAATAAAGTCAGGTATTCAAAACCTCACTGAAGTAAAAGTAGCATCATCAGCCGACTCAAAGTATTGAATTTAGTTAAAATACCCATAGTAAAAGTATTGATTGTGCAGGAAAAATATAGGTAACAAACACATGTAAAACTACTTATTCCTGTTGCAGTAATGTGTTTGTTGCATTCAAAATATATACAAATATAGAACTTATTTAAGCACTAAATGGAGTCTTAAAGGTGGGGTATGTAATTTATTTCAGAAACACTTTTGTTATATTCCATGGAATGCTCTTAACATCCCGATAGCAATGAATATATTAAATGCTTTGACAATAAATACATTAAAAAATGTCATCTGTGGAAGCCGTGGCGCTGTAAAAAGCACGACCAATCATCTGAGCCGGCCGGCTAAAATAACTGGATGGCCTACCTGCCTGTCAGTCTTCCAGCTGTATAAAAACTTATCTCGTGCCCTCATTGGTCATGTGCGCGTTCGTGTGTGTTGGAGGAGGGGCTCTGTAAGGAAGTTGCAGATTTTTTCCTGTTGTGTATTTTCTAATTCTAGCGCACTCGAGCTGGTTTCTCCAAAATTACCTACCCCACCTTTAATAAAACGTATTGTCGCCCAAATTCACCAACCATGTGTACTTAAGTTCAGTACTCAAGATCCTAAAACTGTAATCTTTACAATGAAATAGCAAAAGACATACAAAATCAGAGTATTCTTTTTGTTTCCCATCTGGTATGAAGCAATGAGCAGACTCTGGATCTGTTTCCTGCCACATGTGTTAGATAAATACAGCATTGACATGTACAATAATACTGCACATAATTACTGTCCAGAACAGAGTGCATGAAGAAAAGACGTGCAGCTCTCAAATCCGCCATAACATCTGGCTCCGTCAAGGACTCGCTGTATATAAGTTCAAGTGTCAGATAATAACGATTATAATAATACGTAAAGTGCCGTATTAATAAACCAAGAGGCGTATTGTGGTGTGTATGTTCATCCCAGCAGAAAATGGTTTTCATCAGACTGAGACGGAGGTTTCTGGGAATACTTCCAGTGGCAGAACCACAAGAGCTCATTCACAGAAAGATTACATTACATTATGTCTCATTTGCATATTTAAGCAGTATTTGACAACCTTGTTATACGATTTAATTGATTTAATGTAAGTAATGAGTTGGGGAAGTTGCATGGAGCTATCTATTAGTAAAAATATTAACCCTATTCATGTGTACACAATATATGCAATTTACAATATGCCTATCTTTAAAGGCCAGTTTTTCTCCTCCTCTCTCAACAGAAATCTACTTCACTATCACTTAAACACACCAAGCTTCCAGTTTAATTCCTGTCTATATTCTGAAGCTTTTACAAAGGGCTTTGTTCACACAGCATTCACAGCCTGATTTATAGAGCATTCGATAACTAGAAACAGGCAGCAGATCCATATTTCATATGGCTGTTGAAAGGATTTTCTGATTTATGGAGTGAAACAAAAGGATATCTTAAATCACCACTCTGAAGACATTGACTCTGTCAGGTCAACAAAATGAAACAATAATTCATCCAATGTTCACATTTCTGGTCTGAATATGTGTGCAAAACAGTCAGTATTTAATTACATAATGGGTCATTTGAATATTTCACATAACATATCTATCAGTACTATTTTGTCGCCTATATTAATCGTATGAATTTTACAAAACACATGTACCTCATACTCAATATGTACTTTGACAATGTACTTCTCAATCAATACTTTTACTATACAGCTACTGATAATAGTGTTTTCTTTTACTTGAATGCAGGACTTTTTGTTTGGTATTTGTACTTTTACTGCTGCAAACAATACGGTATCTTCTTCAACCCTTGATGTATTGAATAAACAAAAAATGACACCCATTTTAGTCATGGGAAATGTAGGATCCAGTGTTTTTGGTGCTTGACCTTTCAGATGTTGTTGTAGGGAGCCTCTGGAGCAGAAATGAAAGAGTTTTCCAATTTTGTACGTTTTGGTACGTTTTTAGGGAAATGTTGTAATATTGCAAAGTTGGCCTTAGGTGGGAGCAGAATTTCTGTATTTCTACTCACATTGTCTGAATAAATATATTGAACAACTAAGGGTTAATTTGCAGGATTGATTGCTTACTTAGCCCTATATCAGTATATAGTATGAATAATAATCACACATCAGTCATATTTGTTATGAATAGTCATTTATTAATGGTAATGGTAATGGTAGTCCCAAAAACTACATCACACTTGCTGCATTGCGTGTTTGTGTACCTGTAAATGACATGCTCTGTGGTATCTGGACCAGAAAATCAGTATTGAGACTGATAAAATATTTTTTCAGCCAGCGATACCTGTCACGGGGCTTGGTGTGCTTAGTTGGTTGGGGCTCGATGTCCACATAATCACTGACTGGGTGGTCATTGGGTTGTTGGTTTTCTTTGTCCACTTGTCCACAGCATTTTCATCTGCCTGTTCTTCACTCATAGCAGTTTCACTGATTCCATCTCAAAATCACTTTCTCCTTTTTGGATGGCATCACATCCTGCACACTGACTCGAGGACCTCTCTTTGCTGGTGGCATTCTGAAATGGAAAAAGTAATTAATAAATATGAATCAATAATCCATATGCTTATTATATTGTAATAGATTACCTGAAGGAATAGATAGGGTGGTGGGACAAGTGTTCATTCTGTCTGGCTTAGCCTATTATCACACTAAAAGGAATGCATGCACCACTCCCTTCCAGGTGTCCCGATGCAACAAGTATCTGAATCCTATTTACATTGTACACTTGAGTCACACAATACTACCTGGCTTAGCCTATTATCATAATAAAAGCAATACCTACACCCATACATGCAGGTAAACCAGTTCAACAAGTCCCTTTTTGAAATAAACACTGCAGCTGCATTGACTTAATAAGTTAGATTCACTGGCCAGTATGGGGATTGAACCCATGGCCAAGGTGTTATTAGCACCACCCTCTAACCATCTGAGCTAACCGGCCTACTCAACAAGTCACACAATACTGCCTATTATCATAATAAAAGGAATACCTCCACCCACACATGCAGATAAACCTGTACAACAAGTCACACAATGCTGTCTGGCTAATGATAACAGGCTAATTATCATACTAAAAGGGATACACCCAAGTGTCCCAAAACATTTCAGAAAGAACTGTTTCTGCCAGAACCAAAGAAGAGTAAATGTACTTGTGTAACTAATTAACTGATAAGATACAAGTAGAGTTTAAATAATGGCTAGTGATATAATTCAATAATGTATTAATTTATTCAATTCTGGTCTTGATTCTAAATCTTAACAGAGGACACATTTAGAACTTAGTTATAGTGAATTATCAAAGACATTATATTTCTATTAGTGTTTTATTTCCATATGTGAACATATAAGAAGGGCAATCTCCATGACAGGTGCACATGCTATTTTGACTACCACACTGACCCAGTGTTGTAATATTACAACAAAGACATAAGCTGCTCAAAATCAAATTTGATGAATGTATTCCACAATAACTGAATATGTACATGTTCTAAACATTGTAATAATGACAACAAATATATATTTGCCTTTGACTACCTGTGTCTGTTTTTCTTTTGAATGACTTATCTCAGCTGCCGGCTAATGGGTACCAGAAAAGACCTCATGCCAAGAAATTGGTTGCTATGAGGTGGAAACAACCCGATAAGCTCTCAGTGACCTGCTGGTTACTAACGTTTCTTGACGTAGTCTACATGGAACTGTCCACTGCACGCATGATTGGAGTTAAGGAGTCCAATATCGGTTTATGGGTGTCAACAGCTGAAAAATTGAAGGAGCGGATCTAGCAATCTTAACTGATATAGTTGTTTGCAGTCATTGGTCCTGAGAGGTCCTGGGATTGGGGGTGGGAGGGTTTATTTTTTTCCTTAGTTTTGTCCTCTTGTCTGATTGTTGTTATTGTTTGTTTTTTCTGTATTTTTTGTAATTTGTGTTGTGATTGTACATTGTATTTTTCTAAATGTGTGTAAATAAAAACATTTGATCAAAAAATATATATATATATATATTTGAGGCATTTTACTTACTTGAAACCAGAAATACAGTCCAATAAAACAAAGAGATGTTGCTCGTTTGAAGATTCGGAAGTTGTGTGAGTGTATGGCCAGAGGGCAGGACCTATAAACACATTGAATACCCAATAGCATTGTGAGGCTGAACAAAAGGACCCTATAAATATGTAAATGTCGTCTTTTAAAAAAATAAAACATTTACTGACTTCTTTAGGATAGCTTAAAGTAATGTTGTACAATTACAACCGGGGGCCTTACAGGGTTAACCTGTTTCTGGAAGAGCTCAAAAACTAAGATAAAAACCTCATTGAGGGAGGTAAGTGTATTCTCTGAACCTTGTTAGCAAAGAAAGCACTGAAGGAACAAAGATCATCTTTTAGTCACTTGTCTCTGCAACCCCCAACCATCTGAGGAAGTTGAAGAATTCCCCTCCCGGGGTTTCCTCCTGCTCTGTTTCATATCTGAAGTTTTATGGGGGAAGGTTATACTTGTCTTACCTACAGATTGGGGGTTTTAGGGGTTTTGTGGGTCTGGTTGTTGCTGTGCAGTCCAATGAGCTGTGAGTTGGTTCTGAGCTGCACAAAAAAAGCGATCACAATCTCTGTGTGTGTGTGTGTGTGTGTGTGTGTGTGTGTGTGTGTGTGTGTGTGCGTGTGCGTGCATGTGTGTGTGTGCATGCGTGTGTGTGTTTGTGTGTGTGTGTGTGTGTGTGTGTACAGTATGTGTGTGTGTGGGCCCCTCCCATCTGGTAAACATTGTACAGGGATCTCTCACCACTTCCATACACGTCAACATATGTGTGTGTGTGCGTGTGTTTGTGTGTGTGTGTGTATGTGTGTGTGTCTAGTAAAAGAAGGCGGTTCCTGGTGCCTCCTCCTTTTACTACACACACACACACACACACACACACACACACACACACACACACACATACACACCCTTCCTCTCTCTCTCAGTGTTACTTGCTCGCAGGGCAGCTGTAGGTGGACGCTGAGCTGCACAGAAATCAGCGTTTCTCCTTTTTCCTGCTTTTTTCTTTGTGGGTTATTTTTGAAGTTTAATTGATTATTTTCCACACTGTACTGAATCGGGATGAACACCAACGACTTCAAATCCAACGTGCAGTCCAGTTTGCAGAGGGCAAAGGACGTGAGCGATGAGGAGAAGCTGTACAGATACAAAGGGGTGCTGTACCCGCAGCTTCTCTCCCCCGAGGAGAACCTCAAGGCTCTGGAGAACTTCAAGGCCCGAGAGGAGGACATCGTGCTGGTGGCATACCCCAAATGTGGTGAGTGACTCTATAAGGGAATAGGGGGAACACATTGTTAATATATATCGTTAGGAAACTTCCCTGGTTCATTCATTACATTGAGAGAAATATCTTTTGTATGACAAGTTTTCTGAAATCTTATGTTTAAATATACAAATGCAGCATTTTGTTGTTAAAATTGTGCTCATTTGCATACAATTGCTGAATAGAAATGTGAACATTGGATAAAGCCGTGTTCATAGTTCTTGTTTTGTTTTGTCCACATGACTCCAACCTGTCTACAGTTTTGGATATGTCTTCATATAAATCAGAATAATTCAGAATATACTGTCATGAGCCATGAAACATGCATTTTCAGCCCGTTTTTAGTAGTAAAATGCTCTATAAATCAGGCTTTGAATGACATGTGAACAAAGCCCGTTGTTAAAAGCTTCAGAATATAGAGAGGAAAGTGGAAAGGTTGGTGTGTAAGTGTTACCGAAGTGGAGACTTCTGCTGAGAGAGGAGGAGAAAACACTTTTTTTTAAAACGGCCTTTAAAGGTATTATTGTAAAATGTATACATTTTGTACACACTACAGGTGAATAGGGTAAAACATGTAACTAATATACAGTATATCACCATGAAAACCTGCCCAGTTTGTAACTTACATTAACACAATTATTGTATGTATTATAACCTTTCTGAAATGTTTAGTTTAGATATGCAATGTGTGATCATTTTAGTACAAATTTGAACATTGTATAAAGCCAATTTTTTACATATTGAAGAAGACAGATGTTTTTACAGAGGGGATTCCAGATTTCTCTTTTAGTCCATGACGTCAAGACAATTAGGTTTTGTAATTCAGGAAAAAATATGGACTCATTTGGGTGAAGTTCTCTCATTGGCTCATTGATGAATCTCCTACTTCTGCAAAAACAGAAAATCAACATTTTTTGATCTCATGTTTCTATTAACCTGTAAGTATACAATACAAAACAAACTGAGGTTTGCAGCCCTGTAAGACTTTAAAATCCACTTATATCCAAGTCAAACCATAGAGTGGTGAGAGTCGTTTTGATTTTGCAAGTACATTATTTAGGTATTTAAATTGTATAATGAACTGTGCTTTGAAAATGTAATTCAACATTTTTGGTAAATACATTTATTAGATCAGATAGATTTAAACTTCATGTCGGTCAGGATGCAGTTATCATAGCATAAAGACTAGAAGCGGGGGGGAACCTGGCTCTGCCTAAACGCTCTCTGATGAATGATACATCTTTGTTTAATCTGCAAACAAACAGATCATTAAAAACTGTTTTAGTGGGGGTTCTGTCAGTGTGCGGTTGCCACAACAAAATCAAAGCAGGTTTTTTACTGAAGGAAATAGACTGTGGTGTAATGTCGAGACCAACAGGAAGCTTAGGTTCTTCGGTGGTTAAAAGGAAAAAAGTCCTGTGTTTCCTAATTTACGCTTGAGTTGATGAGTTGTTGCACATACTAAATCTCACCAAACAAGATGAACAGGAAAAACCGTCAGGGCCGTTTTAGTGCAGAGAAAAGTAGTGACCCCATAAATCCCCTTGTCCCTCGGAAGCTGCTCGGATTTCCCTCCTCATTTTATTGGCGCCAACAAGGACAAATAAGCTGCAACACCCCGAATACATTCTTAAGGAGAAATGTGCTTCAGTGGCGAAGTCAAATAAAAAAACACATAAGGATCCCCCCTTAAATACTATGAATGAAAAACTGTGCTGCAGAAAGTCAAAAGAAAAACACTAACAGCAAACATGTACACATTTATTTAGCAATGTTAAAAACACAAACACGGAAAAGTCTCCAGGCCTCGGAGAGCGGGAGCGCTGGATTTATGAACCAAAGACTTTCCAACAGAGAGTGTTTGTTTTTATAAAGGGAAGTACATTTGGCCTTTTATAAAAGATGTATGAGTGGACTGGACATGCATGGTTTTTGGTTTCCGTATGTCCAGATTTCTTGCTATAAATCTCTCTGTTTTGTCTCGCATGTTTCTTCACAGCAGTTTTCCATCGTTGTGCCTGTATTTGTTTTGGATTTTCTAAATTTGGAGTCGGCAGCACATTTCTCCCAATGGAAATATTTTGCCGTTGTTGGCCACCATATAATTGCAATTCAAATCAACTTGTAAATTGAGTTAGCCTGTGTGTGTCTTGTGGCAGTGGACAGCTGGGACTGTTAGAAACACTTGTTGGTGCATTCAAGGAGGCAAGGCCATTTTATTTATATAGCAGCTTTCAGCACGCGACAATTCAAAGTGCTTTACAAAATAAAAACAAAAGACATTTAAGAATAAATACAGCATAAACACATTATTAAATGGCATTTAAAAACAAAGATAATGAAATAAATAAACACAGCAGGTACAGAATACATGAATAAAAGGCATACTGCAGTGTGAGTATGAACAGCTCAATTAAAAGCAGCAGCAAAGAGATATGTTTTTAGTCTGGATTTGAAAATAGGAAGTGTTTCAGCGGACGATTGTTCCAGATTGTCGGGGCATAATAGCTAAACGCTAAAGGACACACAGACATTTCAGAGATTAGGCTGGAGAAGGTTTTATATACCTGATTTATGATGTCTGCAATGAGACAAGTACAGTAAATCTTTATTGTATACTTTTAAAGTCTATCACCATATAGACCAGAATGGTTTAAAAGTCAAAGTGAATAAAAGTTTCAACAAGTTTCATGTCTATGCAAGCTGATTTTCAAATCAATTCAAAACAACTTTCCAAATTAATTAAATACAGAAAAAGAAAAGACAACATCAGCAACATGTGGAATGGATTCTAGAGAATAAATAATAAAATGATGGTAAAAAGACACCAAGAGCATTTCATTATTGCAAAGGGGATGACCCAGTTTAGTTTTACAACCCTTTAAAATGTAAAAACGTACTCGTTGCAAAACATGCAAGAACATGAACCCGAAAAAATCCAAAAGGTGACGAAAGTTCATTTCCTGTTCCTGTTTCATGCTTTCTGTAAAATCACTGCAGCCTATCAAGAAATAATCGTCCACATTATATCCTGATTAAACAGGAAATGTATGTTTTTACGCTTTGTAGGATTAAACAGAAAACATTCAATGTGTCACCAAGAGAAGTAATACAAATGTAAAGTAAAATGTCACTATATCCCAGTTTTCTAGCACTAAAAGATGCTTTTAAATCAGATGTACTTCACACATTTCTCTATGTTTTTTAACTGTAAGGTGTCATATTCTTATTTCCCGTATTTAGATTTATTTTTCTTGCAAACATTTGTTTTACTTTGAATTATAAAGTAGTTTCTACAGAAGTTTTTATAGTATTTCTATATCTGCTCTAATTCATTTCGTATTCCTCTCACTGTGTTTTATGTATGCACCATTACACCAAAGCAAATTCCTTGTCTGTGCAAACCGACATGGTTTCAAACCTGTCTTTGATATATAAAGGATTATTTGAGACTGAAATGTAAAACGACTTCCTGCCCTTTAAAGGTGGGGTAGGTAATTCACTTCAGAAACACTTGTTGTTATATTCCATGGAATGCTCTTAACATCCCGATAGCAATGAATATATTAAATGCTTTGACAATAAATACATTAAAAAAATGTCATCTGTGGAAGCCGTGGCGCTGTAAAAAGCACGACCAATCATCTGAGCCGGCCCGGCTACAATAACTGGATGGCCTACCTGCCTGTCAGCCTTCCATCTCGTGCACAAACTTATCTCGTGCCCTCATTGGTCATGTGCGCGTTCGTGTGTGTTGGAGGAGGGGCTCTGTAAGGAAGTCTGAAGGAAGGGGCAGATTTTTTCCGGTTGTGTACTTTCAAATTATAGCGCACTCGAGCTGGTTTCTCCAAAATTACCTACCCTACCTTTAACCTCTAAAAAGCCACTTCATTGTCTCTCTGCAGGAGCTGTGGGTTCTGCGGTGTATCTACAACACCTGAGTGAATGTGCCGATGATGTATTGAGATTTAAAAGCACCTCATTTATCTCCTTCTCCTGAAGTCACAAAGTGCTCACAGAAGAAAAGCGTTGTCACATTCCCTGCTGTCGCCGCGCTGCCTTCCAGGAATGTGACGCTCTTTCAGGGATTTGTGTTTACTTTCGAGAGACTTTTTTTGCACACTATCGACACGAAGACAGATGAGTTAATCGCCGTTTGGGGAATGTTAGATTGAACACACACTGATCGACATGCATTTATAGGGGCCCATTTGGTCTGGGGCCCGCACGGGGAGAGCGACTATTCAGCGGCTCTTTTTATATGTCCCCTTTTGATGCTACAGGCATTTAAATTACGCAGCAGATAATGGCTTCCTGATGTCTCGCTGATATACGGCGGCAGATAGAGGAGGATTTACCTCGCCTCCACACGCTCATATTTACGGGCTGCTGTCGTTTATAGGCCTGTTATATTTTTCACTGCTTTCTCATTCTGCACCGTCTGGCTCTAAAAAGCGTGTTTTATCACCACTTTCTGTCCCTACCAGATAACAAAGACATGAAATACCTCTACTTTAAACCTTTTTGGACTTTAACTGATTCAGACTACTCAATAAACTTGTTTTTTTTCTAAAAGTCAGCTCTTTGAGCGCCATAATGCAAATTCTTGGGTTTTACTTGTTAGTGTGTCAGCAAAGATTACAGAAAAGCTACTGTTGATATTATAATGAAACACGTGGTTGTATGAAATACTTCTTTAGTGAATTACCTACAGTAGATGTGGATGTATTTAAGACACCTTTAAAAATCAACATCCGTTGAAGTGTAAGCTATATTCAGAATGTTTTATCCACCTTTAAACTTTCTTTACTTCAAATTCACAAAAACAACAATCTTACCTTGCAGGACGCAGGAGTTTCTGGTTTGTTTATTATGTTTGCTACTGATGTAAACTGTGTGTGTGTGTGTGTGTGTGTGTGTGTGTGTGTGTGTGTGTGTGTGTGTGTGTGTGTGTGTGTGTGTGTGTGTGTGTGTGTGTGTGTGTTCAGGTTTTAACTGGATGGTGGGTGTGGTGAGGAAGATTATGGCGGAGGAGGCCACGGGGGTGAAAACGGAAGCCAGGATGCCGCCGCTGATGGAGTTTTTTGGACCAGAAATGTTAAAGGTGTGTGTGTGTGTGGGGGGGGGTGTTTGTATGTGTGTGTTAATTTGATTATTATTTTCTCATGCCAAGTTCTACTTTCACTCCACAACATGTTTCTGACAGCTGCAGTTACTAAACTAATCACGATTTTTTCAAAGTTTATAAAATGACAGCTGAAAAATATTAGTTAATGTTGACGTAATATATCTGTACTTTAGCCTGGGACGTTTTCAACTCCTGATAACACTTTTACTGGAGGAACATTTTCAATGTAGAAGTTTTACTTGCAACAGGGTATATATATATTATATTTATAGTGTTACTACTTTTAATGCAGCAGCAGGAAGATTGTGTTTAAACTTTATGTTTTAGAGTCGTGCAGAGAGAGGAGATAAAGTCTGTCTGTGTTTCTGTAAGTGGAGTCTCCACTATCAGATGTTATCTAACAGAGAGCTGTATGTGATAACAGCCCAGATTAAACCTCTCTATCATGGTTTTCAGATGCGTTCTTCCCACTATAACAGTAACAAAGGTGTTTTTTTTAAAGTATATATTTGAAGCAATGTTGGGCTTCAAATAACCAGCCTGTATTCAGCGATTTCCTTATATATTGCTTTTTGCTTGGTGACACAGTTTAGTTGAATACTCAATTCTGATTGGTCAAATTCCATAGGTTGTTACAGTAATTCTTGCTAACAGACCGTTGCTAAGGAGAACAGACTGTTTCTAAGGAGGATCAAGGGACTATGTGCATTTATATTAATCTCGAATCATTTTGTGACCACAATACAAGTTTAAACAGGTTGTGTTGACTCAGTGTAAATAGCGCTAGTGTGTGTTTAATATTGCACTCCTTCATTATAATCCTTTCTTCTTCCACAAACACAAACCAAACCTCATTAAGTAATTAAGTAAACACATGTTCAGGGTGTCGGCCTGTGGGTGTTTAAAAGTAAAATCTGTGGGTTGTTAAAGTCAGAAAATGTCTACATTATTATTTCTGCCTGTAATCAGAGACAGATCAAATTGACTAAAAAGAGGATTTAAAAACAAATGCTGATGTTTAAAAGGAGTCTTGGAAACCTTTCAACTGTTCAATCAGAAACATATGGTTGTGTGTGTGTGTGTGTGTGTGTGTGTGTGTGTGTGTGTGTGTGTGTGTGTGTGTGTTGATGTATAATTAATTAATTAATCAAGGACCATATAGTCTTTCTGTGCGTGAGCTACATGAGAAGATTGACTTTACACTCCCTCATTTGTCTTTCTAGTATTACCTCAGAGTTTGGGAACAAAAAATCAGCTAAACAGGTTTTTGTAACCTAAACAAGACCAAATACCACGACCATGTGTCTGAAATTGCTCCAGTAATCTGCATTTTCCTTAAAGCATAAAATGTGGAAGCAGTTTAGTTGTACGGGAATGCTACGTTACGTTCTGTCTACAATTATTTAACAACAATCAATTCACAAAAATACACAAATACTCTGCTCTCATACTTCAGTAAAATAATTAGTACAACAGTTTAAAAAGACTCTGTTACAAGTAAAAGTCCTGCTTTCAAAATCCTACTCAATTAAAAGCATCAACGAATTAGCTACGGCCCATTTCATAAAAAAACAGGCTATAATATTATTGAATTATAATGATTGATTTATTAGGATTTTGTGAATAATTATTGCCTTTGATGTGTGTTCATTTTAAAGTTAAAACATACAGAAGCCAGAGGCAGTTAAGAGCAATAATATTCTGTAAAATGTACATGTAAAAACAGGTTAAAGGTTCAAAGTGAAATACGCCTGGCAGCTCATTCCAGGTTTGCAGGGCGTGAAAGGAAAGGCAGATCCCCAATCACCCGAACAGAGGGTGATTGGGGCCATGAGGGGAAAACTCTCTGATCAAAGAGTTAGATTACATGTCAGTAAACTGGATATATATGTACTGCAGTAACATGTCAGTAAACTGGATATATATGTACTGCAGTAACATGTCAGTAAACTGGATATATATGTACTGCAGTAACATGTCAGTAAACTGGATATATATGTACTGCAGTAACATGTCAGTAAACTGGATATATATGTACTGCAGTAACATGTCAGTAAACTTCATATATATGTACTGCAGTAACATGTCAGTAAACTTCATATATATGTACTGCAGTAACATGTCAGTAAACTGGATATATATGTACTGCAGTAACATGTCAGTAAACTTCATATATATGTACTGCAGTAACATGTCAGTAAACTGGATATATATATATGTACTGCAGTAACATGTCAGTAAACTTCATATATATATATGTACTGCAGCAACATGTCAGTAAACTGGATATATATGTACTGCAGTAACATGTCAGTAAACTGGATATATATGTACTGCAGTAACATGTCAGTAAACTGGATATATATGTACTGCAGCAACATGTCAGTAAATTGGATATATATGTACTGCAGCAACATGTCAGTAAATTGGATATATATGTACTGCAGCAACATGTCAGTAAACTGGGTATATATGTACTGCAGTAACATGTCAGTAAACTGGGTATATATGTACTGCAGCAACATGTCAGTAAACTGGGTATATATGTACTGCAGTAACATGTCAGTAAACTTCATATATATATATGTACTGAAGCAACATGTCAGTAAACTGGATATATATGTACTGCAGTAACATGTCAGTAAACTGGATATATATGTACTGCAGCAACATGTCAGTAAACTGGATATATATTTATGTACTGCAGTAACATGTCAGTAAACTGGATATATATGTACTGCAGCAACATGTCAGTAAACTGGATATATATTTATGTACTGCAGTAACATGTCAGTAAACTGGATATATATGTACTGCAGTAACATGTCAGTAAACTGGATATATATGTACTGCAGCAACATGTCAGTAAATTGGATATATATGTACTGCAGCAACATGTCAGTAAACTGGGTATATATGTACTGCAGTAACATGTCAGTAAACTGGGTATATATGTACTGCAGTAACATGTCAGTAAACTGGATATATATGTACTGCAGCAACATGTCAGTAAACTGGGTATATATGTACTGCAGTAACATGTCAGTAAACTGGATATATATGTACTGCAGTAACATGTCAGTAAACTGGATATATATATATGTACTGCAGTAACATGTCAGTAAACTGGATATATATGTACTGCAGTAACATGTCAGTAAACTGGATATATATGTACTGCAGTAACATGTCAGTAAACTGGATATATATGTACTGCAGCAACATGTCAGTAAACTGGATATATATGTACTGCAGTAACATGTCAGTAAACTGGATATATATGTACTGCAGTAACATGTCAGTAAACTGGATATATATATATGTACTGCAGTAACATGTCAGTAAACTGGATATATATATATGTACTGCAGTAACATGTCAGTAAACTGGATATATATGTACTGCAGTAACATGTCAGTAAACTGGATATATATGTACTGCAGTAACATGTCAGTAAACTGGATATATATGTACTGCAGCAACATGTCAGTAAACTGGATATATATATATGTACTGCAGTAACATGTCAGTAAACTTCATATATATGTACTGCAGTAATATGTCAGTAAACTGGATATATATGTACTGCAGCAACATGTCAGTAAACTGGATATATATATATATATACTGTAGTAACATGTCAGTAAACTTCATATATATGTACTGCAGTAACATGTCAGTAAACTGGATATATATGTACTGCAGTAACATGTCAGTAAACTGGATATATATGTACTGCTTTACCCAGGAAAGCTGTTGCTATAAAATGTTGTAGATGGATATTTCTTTTTAAACACAAAAGAAGTCACAATGATGGTCGAGGTACTTTACACAGGTTTCAAATTGCAGAACGAGAGACTTTATTCGTAAGAGATGAACATGCATGCATATAAATGACAGTTAAATTATTAACACTATAGTTAGCAGTTTCTAAAACTGCAGGACGTAATATTGCGTGACTTTTGGTTGCATGTTAAGGGTAAATTAAATAAAAAGGGTGGGACTCTGACAACCTTTGTTTGAATCCTGTTTCCCACCATCGGTAAATGTATTTCTTTATCTTCCCTTAACTTCAAACAAAGAGAATATTTACCCAGATTTAACCAAATATTTTACAGAGATCAGTGATTCATTCTTTATTCAACAGAGTCATTTTAGGCCTGGCCCTATTGAAGGAAAATGACAAGTGATCAGTCATGGCAGACGTACTCAGATGTTGTATTAGCGACACGTTATTGGGAAAATACTAACAATGGAAAAGTCCTGTGTTCAAAATCTGACTAAAGTAAAAGGACAAAAGTACTAGCATCAAAATATACGTGAAGTACCAAAAGTAAAAGTACTCATAATGAGTTAAGGCCTATTCAAGAATCATATGTTTTAAATGATTGTGTTATAGTTATTGATCCATTCATGTGTTCATCACTTCAATGTTCAGCTCGGTAAAGGTGGGGTTTATTGGAATACCGCTGGATAGCTTTATTCATAACCAAATATTATAAATTATTATTGAACTAGCTAGAACCTTAAGAAGTTGGATACATGTAGTAAAGTAAAAAGTACTACAATAGTTGTCTCCAAAATGTAATGGAGTAGAAGTCTAAAGTGGCGTAAAGTGTGAATAAAAAGTAAGAGTACCTCAAATGTGACTTTAACTAGAGAACCTTAGTAAATGTATTTAGATGCATTTCAAATGATATCTCATTCTGTCTCCCAGTATACATATCAAAGGTGTTTTTGTAAGTATGTAATAATGTTTTTGTCCCGCTCTGTCCTCAGGATGTGGAGGAGACTCCCTCTCGGAGGTTTCTGGGGACTCACCTTCATCCCGACAACATCCCCGCCTCCTTCAATGAAAAGAAAACCAAAGTAAGTTTTAAAAAGTCTGCAGGCACACAAATAGAAACTCTAAAAGGAAAACAGTGGAAGAGAGGGAGGGTACTTCAATCCTCAAAGGGGAAACACATGAAGACATGATGGATGTAGAAGTGGCTTTCAAAATAAATCGCTATTCTTCATCAGGTTATCCTTCTTGCAATGAATTAACTTAAAATACAAAATCTATTTATTGTGAAGTCACAAAAGGTTCTGTTTTATAATTATCTTTTGGATTGTTATGATTGTTTTCAATAGGAAACACAGCTTGATTGAGTTTGAATGAAAATAAAAACGTATGACAGTAGTGACTATTAAAATAGAAAATCGAATATAATTAAAATCACTGTTTTGCCTTTTTAGAAATATCACAAAGATAGAAGAAAATCAATCATTACTATCCTTTTCAATTCCAATGATATTTATCTCTCCTTTTTGACATCATGATTGATTTATTTCCCCCTTTTTCATTGACTTATTATAAATAGATTCCAGTTTAATGAGCGAAAGTGTTTGTTTTAAATGGTGTTGTGTGTGTTACAGATACTGGTGATCTTCAGGAACCCTAAAGACACGCTGGTCTCGTTTTATCATTTCTCCAACAACAACCCGTTGCTGCCCTCAGAGTCCTGGGACTCCTTCTACTCCAACTTCATGAGCGGAGACGGTGAGAAAACACATGTATGACTTGACTGAGAAAAACATTTATAGATAATCATTTGCTGAACAAGAACTCCTACTTATAATGAATTAGACCACATGGGATTAAAGTTCAGCCATGATACAAAGAGGTTGCAGAGTGCAAGAGGTCAAGAGGTCAAGTCATCATTAAACACTTAACCTGCAACATGGGGCTAAAGCAGGGGTGTCAAACTCAATTTCATCACGGGCCACGTAGGAATTATGGTTGTAAATTGAACCATACTGAGGGTTGAAAAAGGTAATAGGCACATTTTTAGTAACCCAAGCATACGATGATTGAATGCATTTGCTCCTAACACCAGGCAGTGTTTTGTGCTCTCACATCCTGACTCTATGGTCCTGCAACCCCGCTGTGTTCATGAGCTAATATATCAGCTAATAAAAAGTGTGCAAAGCCGACTCAGCATGTTCCACTGAGGAAGCTGTTGCATTCCTTTAAATCCAAAGAGCCACTGTTGAGTTTACTGCATCAAACACTCATAAAGTACGAGTTAAAGTGCTTCTCACGCCTTCAAAGGAGGGTAGCTTATCAGAACATGCACTGATAACATAACGTCTAAAAACCTAGGGAGCAAAAGTACCAATGTAAAAGTTATCAATTACAGGAGAAAGGTAAAACATATTGGACATTCATTGACATCACAATCATGAAATCTAGTTATTATATAGGTTACATACAAGCCTAATTTCCTGCAGAATGTGTATACTACAAAATATAATGAGTGCTGCAGAAATGCTGTGTCACTGGAAAATGACTGCTCTTAAACGATAAATCCCTGTCACCGCCCACAGATTACAGGTTCTTTGTCATCTCAATGCCAGTTACTAACAGATCATTGCAAAACGTGTTTCTCTGACATGTGCCACACTTCCAGTCATTTGTCTTCCACTCCTAAAACACACCTACTCAATCAGCTGTGTCAAATATTTACCCAATTGTATTTATATTTATTCTCTGTCAGATTCTCTATCGTCCCTGAGTCTGGCTTTTTGTTACCGTGTGCTTTTTCATTTGTGTGTGTGTGTGTGTGTGTGTGTGCGTGTGTGTGCGCGTGTGCATGTGCATCTGTGTGTGTGTGTGTGTGTGTGTGTGTGTGTGTGTCTGTCTGTCTGTCTGTCTGTCTGTCTGTCTGTCTGTGTATGTGTGTGTGTGTGTGTGTGTGTGTGTGTGTCTGTCTGTCTGTCTGTCTGTCTGTCTGTCTGTCTGTCTGTCTGTCTGTCTGTGTATGTGTATGTGTGTGTGTGGTGTGTGTGTGTGTGTGTGTGTGTGTGTGTGTGTGTGTGTGTGTGTGTGTGTGTGTGTGTGTAGTTGCCTGGGGGTCGTACTTTGACCACGCTCTGGCCTGGGAGAAGAGGATGGACGACCCAAACGTGATGATCGTCACCTACGAGGAGCTGAAACAGGTAGATCACACACTCATCGATGTAAAAAAGGAAACGTTATAACTTGCTGAATGCAACACATTGACTTGTTCTTTCTTATAGTTGCTTCATGCTTTTTTTCCAAACAGTCCAGCAAATTCTTACTGATTTTCTTCCCTCAATGGATGCAGCCCATTCTTTCTTAAAAATCCCAGCCTGCAGATACTTGAGTTAGCTGCAGAGTCACTCATTAAAGGTCCCCTATTATACTGTTTTTCATCAATATATTATAGGTCTCAGATATATACAGAACATGTCTCTGATTGGCTGAAACACCAAACAGATCATTGCAGCATCCCATAATCCCCTCTGTTTCAGCCCTGTTTCCAAAGTGCTGATTCTCTGTCTGTTACTTTAGATGAAAATAAGGAGCCCCTCCCCACGCCCCTCTGAGAGAGATTTGGTTAAAAAGAACACAAGGGTGCTCTAGGAGGAGATTCAGGTGATAAGGTGGGGGGGGGGGGGGGGGTTACCTTGGTTGCTGATTGGCTAATGGTTACACAAGACAAAACATCGTTATGACATCATAAAGTGGCCAAAATCTGATCAGCTAATTTTCAGACAGGTTTTTATATAAATGGATCAGGACAAAAAGAGAGAGAATCTTTGTTCCTGAAACTTTAAGAGTCTCTTTACAAAGAGGGGACACATGTTGATGTAGAAGAGACATGAAGAAGAGGGGACACATGTTGATGTATAAAATGAACAAGTGGATTTTGCATAATAGGTGACCTGTAATGTGTTTCCTGTCCTGCAGGACCTGAGCGATGGCATCCGTCAGATCTCCTCCTTCTTCGGCTACACTCTGACGGAGGCTCAGGTGCTTCAGATCTCAGACGGCAGCACCTTCTCCGCCATGAAACAGAGCTCCGCTAACTCCCATGGGGCTTTGGGGGACGTCATCTTCAGAAAAGGTGCCTTACATACTGTCTCTTTATCAGTCATTATAAAGCAACAATAGCCAGACGGCTTAAAGTTGCCTCCTCTTCCCACTTAGTAAATCCATTATGGAACACAACTTCTACAATACATTTCAATAAATTAGTGATGGAAGAAGTCCTTTGCTTAAGTAGAAACACAACCTCAAAAATACTCAATTACAAGTTAAGGTCCTGTTTTAAAAATGTTACATCAATAAAAGTACCGAAGTAACATCAGCAAAATGTACTTAAAGTGCCAGTGAAGTGCATTTTTTTGCGCCAAAATGAAATGGCAGTTTCATTTCTTACATATAATTGTACCTGTTCATGGCTAAAATAATTTTTTAGGAAGTGCGAGGGACGAGATAAACATCGCAAATTTTTCATCCCGTGAACGGCCGTCTGAGCCTACCGCTGCTGCAGACGATAGCGGCTGTGACGTCACAAGATGGGCCCAGTTGTGATTGTGAACATGGCGGAGACTTCGGAAAGTGATACTGGTGCGAGAGAAATGAGTGATTTTGACAGCTTTTCGGACAGGATAGATGAGGAAAGTGGCCATGGAAGTCAATTTAGTTGAGGACAATATTTTGTCATAGATCTAGAGTAGATCTACACACAGGATTGGCCATCACCTGATCATACATTCATCTGTTCATAGCATGATGCAACATTCATGTTCACATGCAGTGTTGTGCTAGTTACTGAAAACCAGTAACTAGTTACAATTACTAGTTACTTCACTACTTACACCAAAAAGTAATGCGTTACTGTGAAAAGTAACTTTTTAGTTACTTAAAAAAGGGCACCCATTAATGCCCTTATACTGTAGCCTTCATTTCAGTACTGTTATTGCATCGGAGAATAATACAACCTGTTGATCAACTTGACATGCATTTGCATCACTGAACTCTGCTAAGCAATGTGGTCTATACAAACACAAACACAAAGATATGTTTCAAAGTGCCAATCCAGCCGCTGTTGCTTAGGTGGAGGTGGAGTGGCGTCGGATGAGTCTGGGTCTGTGGTCTTAGCTACTAGCTTCGTCCCAGCATGTTGTTTCTGCAGATGTTTCAACAGATTTTAATTGCTGTTTTGGGCAGTCGATAGGATCTTTGACCCGCCAAGACACAACTTACATTTAACTAAAACGTTCTTTTCTTTGTGCTCGACAAAAGTGAAATAGTGAGAATATCTCCAGGCGGAGAAACTCGACTTGAGCTCTGCCGCCGCCATGATAGTCTTGTTAGTAAACACAAACACAGTGGCCTTTATTTTTCATAAACAATCTACGAATCTACGAAACAATGACACCAGCCACTCACCTTCATCTTTTGGGAACAGAAACATCGCCACTTCGGCAGAATTGACATTACCACAGCCAGCGGCAATGCATCGCTTCCCGTGTGTTTTTCCTCCCTTTTTCTTCACTGTCGCCTCCATTGTCAGGTTTCCTCGATTGGCAATCACTTCCAGTCGACTGCGAAACACTTTCCAATAAAATACTCGCTCAAAAACGTTGGTAAATTCCACTTTGAAACAGAGACAAAATGAACGGTGGTGAATGTAAACACTTCGGCTGAGCCCATCTTCTGACGTCACGCAGTAGATCGCAAGCCACGCCCACGAAGGCGGAGGTCGACTGCGGATTTCCCGGCGGAAAATTCCAACTCGTCAAATTCGTTGCTATTCCAACATCTTTGATATGGGTTCCAATGGACAATTTTGGTCATTACTATACGTATTAGCATAACAGATCATGCACCGGCGCACACTTCACTGGGTCTTTAAGGTTGCAAATACTTATTGTGGTATAGTTTTGTATTAATACAAATATGATATCA
Source organism: Dissostichus eleginoides (assembly GCA_031216635.1). Lineage (NCBI taxonomy): Eukaryota > Metazoa > Chordata > Actinopteri > Perciformes > Nototheniidae > Dissostichus > Dissostichus eleginoides. The sequence continues at coordinate 26,626,838 of CM062278.1, forward strand.
TTTGTTTTTTAACATAAACAAATGAGAGGTTTTTTTCGAGACAGAGAGTGAATAAGCATATTTCCCCAAATGTTCAACTGTTTAAATTATTAAAATGCTCCACGAAATGAGGTCTGATATTCCACTATTAATATACGAGAACTTCCGTGTTTCAGATAAAGAATACTTTTAATTATTTTTAAGCAAATTAACGAGAAATAGGTCAAATCAGAGGTTTTAACTGAGATATTTGTGTCCCTGTGCAGGCGAGGTGGGTGACTGGAAGAACCACTTCACCCCCGAACAGAGCCGAGAGATGGACGCCGCCTTCAACAAACAGCTGGCAGGAACCAGGCTGGGAGCCAAACTCAACTACCAACGCCACTGCCAGTAGGGAGCAAGGGAGCAAGGGAGCAAGGGAGCAAGGGAGCGAGGGAGCAAGGGAGCGAGGAAGGAAGGAGGGACCACATATAGAAAAAGAGGGAACAAGTGCATTATGAATGGTTGTTTTATTTACTCCAATCTGTGAACTTTGGTTGAAAAGTTTCAAATCTTGCGGCTCACAAGCCGGGCGCAAAACCTGCTGTAAAACGAGCAAATTGTTGTTTTATGGATACTTTTTCTTTGTGCTAAGCTAACTTCGCTATATAATAAGAGTTTACATTTTCTAATCTTACTCTCCAGCAGAGACCAGTCCAGCGGCAACATTTGGTTTCACCTGAAGTTAATCTGTGCACTAAACACAAACATCTGTGAATAAAACACAGTTCTCAAACAGCAGAAACACACTGCTCATCGACACAGGAAACATACAAGAAATATATCTTCTGTGGGGAATAATGAACACGCATTCAGATGCTTTTACACACATACAAATAGATTTTAACATCAGAAAGTTCACCTGAACCTCAACAGAGTTAGGGGTTTGTGTGTGCAGTGTTCAAGTATTTCATATTGACATGAAATGCTAATCTGCAGCACATTTCATATACCAAAGCAATAAAGACAAGCTATATACAAAGTAAAAACTGGCACAATACGAAACAAATAAGACAATTTAAAGATAAGTAATTACAAAAGTGTTTCATCCAGCAAAACATTATCATAGTGAAGTGTTAAGGTATTGAAACACACTTTGATTCACCTTGATGCTTTTAGGGTTTAACATGTGTTGCACGCAGAATAAAAAAATGAAAGAGACATACAGCGATGCCATTTAAAAATGCAGTTATCATTTTAAAAACAAACATGATTGTCACACAATGAAAGTGGACCGAGGTAATACCGTCCTGAAGGTGTTTCTGACATGCTTTAAAAACGTGAGTCTGTGCAACTACAGCTGTATTTGTTTTCAGCCCATTCCTGTTGGCTCTGATTCAGGTTTGTATTCAGTCACACCAGAGATGATCAGATGTACTGGGTGTGATTGTATTCAGCAGCTAAAATCAGGAGCACATGAATGTTACTTCTCAGGTTTACATCAGCGGTGTCAAACTCAAACTCATGTTCTGTGGCCCCACAAGAGCTTGCAAAGAATATAATATGTTTATTATACGGTTACATGCCGATTTACAGAAGCATGTTGCCCATAAACTACATGTCCCACAATGCATCTCAAATTTGACTTTTTCTCAGAATTTGACTTTTTTTGTCAAAATGTGCCTTTTTTCTTAGAATTAGCCTTTTTCTCAAAAATTACTTTTTTCTCGAAAATTCACTTCTCTTTTTCAAAATGTCACTTCTTTATTTTTGTTTTTCCAGGATGTGGCTTTTCTTTTAAAATCATATTGTGGCATTCTCACTGAAGAGACTTGCACTGATTTGCCCTAGACTTCTGCTTTCAGACGTAGTTAATTATGAAGTTATTACCCTATCAGATAATAATCCAATGCAGAGCAATAATGTAATATAATACATTATTTTATATATATTCAATACTTATATATTTATTTTTATATAGTCTTAAAGTTACAACCGGCCCTTTGAGTGCAACCATAATGCTGATGTGGCCCGAGATGAAATTGAGTTTGACACCCCTGTTTTACATGTTTAAAAAACACATTTAACATTTGAATTATTGTCAAACTGGCAGCTACCTGTCTGAACTCGTGGGAAAACGCACGTCATTCAGGTTTTTGAAATTGTGGCTTTTAAACAACTTTGTGAATACGGGCTTTTATACATTTGCACAATCACTGTTTATTCTGTATGGTTATTACATGCAGTGCATCACTGTACATGATCACGATGAAAATAAAACCCTTTTCCAGACCACTTACTTCATCTCCATTTCTTTGACTCCATCTCTGCTGCTAAGAACATAATAGGGACATAAGTGGAACGCAGGAATACGAGGATGTGTATCCTTCTTTTATAACCAGTTTGCTATGCCCTAATGCAGGGGTGTCAAACTCTTGGCTCGGGGGCCAAATCCGGCCCGCCACTTCATTTTATGTGGCCCACAAGAGCTTGCAAAGAGTATACTACGTTTATTATAAGGTTACGTGCTGCTTTACAGGATCACGTTGTCCATAAACTACATGTCCCACAATGCATCTCATTTTGTGAGAGACTTGCAATTACTTGCAATTATTTGCTAGACTTCTGCTTTTAGACGTAGTTAATTATGAAGTTATTACCCTATCGGATAATAATCCAATGCAGAGGAAATATTGTAGAATAATACATTATTTTATATATATTATATATATTTATCTATGTATATTTATATAGTCATAGAGGCTACTACAGTGGACAGCTTTTCAAAAGGTGTTTTCTTGTATATGCATGGGTTTTGATGGCATAGTTGCAACATCAGCCACTACATATAACCCTATTGCATCATCCCATACACTGCCACTCAGTGGAAAGTCAGTGTGTAAGTGCATGATCCATTTCTCTAAACCAAGAGGAACGACAGAAAGCCAGATGGACCAAGTCACCTGCCGATATCCTGCCAATCCTTTTATGGAAAGCGCTCCCTGCAGGTATAAGACATTTGGTGACATCAAGTAACAACTAAGGAATCATATAATTCATAAATTGTCAAAGTATTGATTTTATGTTTGCAGGAAATTATGATTATTCACCTGTCACTACAATTCATACTGTTACTGCTACTGTTCTTCTTGAAAATACTTCATTTTATTATTATTTGCAATATCTTTTTGGTCCTTAAATCAATATACTTATGTTATTATAATTTAATTTTAAGTTTGCACATCTTTATTTATCATTTTTTCCAAATGTACAAGTTTTCAGTTCAGACTTTAACGCATACAGTCCACCCGAGTGGACATATAAAACATTTTTTTTCTAAATTTGAAAAAACTAAAGTTACCACCGGCCCTTTGAGAGCAACCATCATTCAAATGTGGCCCACGATGAAATTGAGTTTGACACCCCCGCCCTAATGTGTTATATATATATAGACCAGTACCACTAAGAACTTTATGTATGTTTAGATAAATATAATGATGCTATTGCTGAAAGATAATTCTAAATGATAAGTGTTTAATTTCAGTAAAAAGAAATGCAAAGTATGTAAACACACTCATGATACTTTAACCCTATATTTCACAATTACACTGCCGATTTAAGACTTGTTTTTTTACAGACAATACAATTACATAAACTAATTGTATGATATTATGATTGTTCAGGTGCAATCAAACACTCCCAATAAGTCATTATTATAGTATAGGTAATATAGTATTGTTAAAGTTAATATAAATATACAATATAACTAAGGGAACGATACTATAAGACAAGATTTTACAACACCTCCTTTATCGAGTAGAACCTAAAAGATTACAAAAACTCAAATAAATCTTTAAATTCAATGAAAATTCAAACCGGAAGTGCTTATCATACTACTTAGAGCAGGGTTGTCAAACTCAATTTCTTCACGGGCCACATCAGCATTATGGTTGCACTCAAAGGGCCGGTTGTAACTTTAAGACTATATATAAAAATACATATATAAATATTTAATATATATAAAATAATGTATTACATTGGATAGGGTAATAACTTCATAATTAACTACGTCTGAAAGCAGAAGTCTAGGGCAAATCATTGCAAGTCTCTTCACTGAGAATGTCACAAAATGATTTAAAAAGAAAAGCCAAATTCTGGGAAAAAAAGTAAAAAAAAAATTGTGGTGGAAATATTCAGATTATAGTGTACAGTTAAACTAATTTGTGTCTAAAACACGTCACAGCAGAGGGTTAAATCTAATCTAAATCTAATTCTGAGAAAAAGGCAAATTCTACGAAAAAATGAATATTTTGAAGAAAAAAAGTCAAATTCTGAGAAAAACGTCAAATTTGAAATGCATTGTGGGATATGTAGTTTATGGGCAACGTGCTTCTGTAAATCGGCATGTAACCATATAATAAACATATTATATTCTTTGCAAGCTCTTGTGGGGCCGCATTAAATGAAGTCGCGGGCCGGATTCGGTCCCCGGACCTTGAGTTTGACACCCCTGATTTAGAGTAAATATCATATATGTTTTCCTCTGAAAGGGCTGACCGGAAGTAGTGTCATTGTTGATGTGATGCTAACTTAACGGCTGGTCCACCGTGAGTCTCGTGAATGAATGACATCATGCTGTCGGTCTCCATCTGCGACATGACACCTGCAGACACTAACGGTGAGACGTTATTATTTACAACCTGCCGTTAAACCGGTAAGAGCGACGCGTTCACGGGTTTCTGTTTACATAATGATTCACAGAAGGTTTTCTGTTAGCTAGCATGCTAACGTTAGCCTCAGTGAAAGCACCCAGGTAGAGCTAGTGATGCTAAAGATGCTAAAGATGGAGGTGAGAGGAATTCACCTGTTAGTCTTATTAAAATGGGAACTAAAGGGACATTTTCCTTTTTTGATGAGGAGAACACCTGCTTGCATCCATGTTGGGAACATTTCCAAATCAATGTAATGCTACATGATGGTACCTTGATTTAATTAAATGAATTATGTTATCAACTAATTAATGCCACTTCTGGTCACATGTGCATCTTTTTTTTTACTACAGGCTATTTTAACACCTACATTTGAATGCATGAGTTTTATTGATCTAATGATATTATATAATAGTGTAACAATCACAGGGGACACAGCCTACTGTAACATGAGACAGTAGCTACAGTGTAGTTATGGCAATGAATATCTTAAGTGCCAGTCTCCTTCAACAATGCAACATAGATATATTTAAACATAAAACAATGAAAATAGTGCAAGAAGATTTTGCTTGCAAGTCACCTATGTGCAGGTAATGCAGGAGAAGTAGATAGAATAGAATAAGATGAGCAAAATACAGAATGTTACATTAAAAATACTCTACAAGGATAACATATTGGTTATTGTAGTGATGAATAAATATGTGAAATGCAAACAGATGGACACTTAACGTTAAAAAGGCACTTCACAGATCCCAGGAGTTTAGCAGTCTAACTACTGTACCTGTATATACTGACTATACTCAACTACCGGGACACACCCACTTTTTATTGGATTTTACTCCCACTTCTTTCTTATATCGCCATATTTATTTTAATTGAACACTCTTGGATTATTTCAATAGCTCCAATATTACGTGACCTAATGACCCCAAATCCCACTGGACAATTAGGACACGCCTCTTTAGTTGTCTTGTCTTAATTTTTTCTATATCTAATGTGATCCATTGAGTCCAGAGCTGGACTAGCAAACTTTCCCGGTGGGCAGACGTGCCTTTTGGGCCGACACAACTTAATATTATTTACATTTTTGTTCTGACGGCCGTTCAGCTACATGTATGTTGGTAGTTTTGTTTGCACATGATTGCAAACATTTTCCTCTGGTCAGGAGCCCCTCCTGTGTTTTTGTTTGATGGTTGTGGGCCAAAATGCAGATTTTCTGTCGCAGTCCAGCCCTGATTGAGTCCCTCTCTTGAGTAACCTCCTCTCTGTGTTGCAGGTGCAGAGTGATGCAGCAGAAGTTGTGCTCCAGAGGTTCTGGTTCTTTCCTCTCGGAGAGGAACGGCCAGGCCTGCGGTGCCTGCTCTTCCTCCTCCTCCTCTGCCTCCCCCTCCTCCCTCCCGTTCCGCTGCCCCCGCTGTGGAGAGCAGGAGCGTTTCCGCAGCCTGGCCTCGCTCAGAGCGCACCTGGAGTACCGCCACTCGTACTGCTCGCCGGACGTGACCAGCGGCGGCTTCAGCATCACCGGGAAACTCCCCGACCCGTTAACGGCAGCGATCCCGTGGCACGACATGAGCCTTCCGACCCGCAGGGGGCAGCAGAGACCCCCGCACGTTCGCTCCCTCAGCGACAGCAGAGACAGGTATATATTTTTTATTTGCACGTTGTTGGCATATAAACAGAGATGGCAAAAGTACACACATCCTTTACTCAAGTAGAAGTACAGATACTCGTGTTTAAAAATACTCTGGTGAAAGTAGAAGTACTGACTAAACTTCTTTACTCAAGTAAAAGTAAAGAGGGCTTCGAAATGTACTTAAGTAAAATTACCCATAACTAGCAGCTGTTTTAAAGAGTACCTGACCTCCCTTTATATTAATAGAACAATAATGTCATTGTTAGCTAATGAATGTTTCCATGCTGAACAACGGCAACATGACAACGTTTTCATTGGTCCCTCTTCTTTAGAGAAGACCAGGAAATGATGGATACACGGATCGTGTTCAAATCAATAGGCACGCAATGACTCTAAATAATAATGATCACGCCACCAAACACACATTCAGACTAAAGGAACCAGCCTGTTTGGAAAATGTAAGAAGTAGAAAGTACAGGTATTTGGGTTCAAAATGTAAGAAGTCAAAGTAAAAAGTCGTCAGAAAAATAAGTAGTGGAGTAAAGTACTGATACCTGAAAAATGTACTTAAGTACAGTAACGAAGTATTTGTACTCCACTACTTCCCACCTCTGAATATACAGTATGTTTTGTGTTATGCTGTTGTGCCACATGTATTGTTGACATTTATGTTTAGTGTTTCTGTTCTAACGCCTTGTGCGGAATGCTAATACTATGTGTAAAATGTGGCCATGCCAATAAAGCCCCTTTGTATTGTATTGTATTGTGTTGACAGCGGGTTCCTCCCCTCCTACGGCTCTGTGAGGAGGAGAACCCAAAGCGTGGGGGTTGGGACGCAGGCCGAAGAGGAAGAGGAGGATGATGATGAGGAGGATGATGAAGAGGAGTTTGGGTCAGATGACGACGATGTGGGAGATGATGATGAGGACGAGGGTGAAGAGAAAAACGGAGGTAGAAATGACGGAGATGTTAAAATGTCCATTAAAAAGTCAGACACTTGCCCCCATCGCCTGAACCACCAGCTGTTCCACCCTCCTGCTCCCATCGCCCCCCCGCCGTACCCCAACCTGGACCTGGACCTGGAGCTGGTCGGTGCGTTCAGCTTTTTTTTACATTTTGTAGCAAAGTTTTGTTTATTGATCCAAGGATTTAAGGGAATAACATATTTTATATTCCCTTAAATTTAAAGAATGACATATTTCTGGTATGATTTTTACATTTATATACAATTTATAGTGCGGAAACACATATATGATTCCTTCTGTGTGCATTTATATATATTGAGACTGATCTCCTGTCTCCTCTCCTGTCTCCTCTCCCGTCTCCTCTCCTGTCTCCTCTCCTGTCTCCTCTCCCGTCTCCTCTCCTGTCTCCTCTCCTGTCTCCTCTCCAGATCAGAACCAGTACTCCGGTCTGCAGACGGCAGCAGCCTCAGCAGCGGTGCGTCGTCGCCTGGCGAGTCTCCTTCGCGCCGCCGACAGCACGATGCAGCGTCGCCTCGCCAAGGTGAGCACGGAGCTGGCTCAGACGGACACGCAGCTGCTGTGTGAGCGCGCCCACTCGCAGCACCTCGCCCAGGAGAGGCAGGAGGTGGCGGACAGAGAGCGGTCGCTGAGCCGACAGGTGGATGTGGCCGTCATGGTGATCGCAGCGCTGAGGGAGCAGCTGAACGCCTCGGAGAACGAACTGGAGCGACAGGAGAGGTAAACGTGATCAGATATACTACTGCATATATATATATCCTTTATTTAACCAGGTAAAGACTCATTGAGATTAAAATGTCTTTTCCAAAAGCGACCTGGCCAAGAAGGGCAGCATGAACAATGTTACAACAGATAAAACACAGACAATACAGGCAGACGAATACAGCTGTAAAACACAAATGAAATGGCACATTAGCCAGTCAATATGCAAAATAAAAATCATTAAAAGCTGGCAAAATGATAAACGACTTCAATTTTGGGATATACGCATATTCAAGTGAAAGTCTTAATTGTCATACGCACAGCAACAGTGTCAAAGTCAACTTTATTGTCAATCTTTCAGTTTGTGTGTACAGACAGAGAGATCGGAATACTGTTTCCCAAATCAAATCAACATTTATCATAGCCCCAAATCACAAGGAATGCCTCAAAGGGCTGTACAAAGCAAAGACAAATACAAACGTCATAGCATAACAATTATAAAAACATGGATAAGTCAACGTAAAATGTGCTATTTTTCTACAATCTATAACAACAACAACTGTGTGAAAATATTTACTTTACAATATATACTAGTGTATTAAAGATATTATTGATATTACTAGTATTTAATTAGATTTCTGATTTCCATGTGTGCAGTAAACTTTATTTTTCTCTCGTGCTCCACATGAACTGCTCACTGACCCAGTGCTGTATTTGGATTTCATTTCTGTTTTCCAGGGAGGTGATAACGATCCAGAAGTTCCTGGAAGCGGCGGCTCGACAGGAGACGTGCGGTAAAGTCCGGATCCAGCACTTCATCGAGAATCTGCTGAGACGCATCGCTCTGGCCGAGAGGCTGGTGGAGTATTACCAGGAGAACAGCCCGCAGCAGTGCAGCCACTACAAGGTACAGCAGGGCGGAGGAGAAATACATACTTCATAGGGTCCTTTTCTGGGTAATAAGCACTTTTGATACAAATTATCAAATTGTCCCGATAATACAATTATTAATTTTAAAATAATGACACTGTATTTTTATTTTGTGTTAATCCTAAATGTAACGGCGTATTTTCTGTTTGTATTTAGTTTGTCTTGTATCTAGTTGTGTTAAAAAAACTAACCTTTGACCTTTTTCTGTGTCCTCATCAGTACCAGCAGCCCAGTGAACACACACCTCACAGGATCACTAAAAGCAGGTGAGGAACTCCACACTGATGCTGTTCATCGCTCAAACTCTAACTGAATGAGTTTAAAATCTCCAGAAGTAAAAAGCTAATGTTAGGCTATAAAGGAACTACAGCACAGTCACATGACTTCACGTCACCACCGCTAAGCTAAAGGAGGCTAATGTTGGGCTATAAAGGAACTACAGCACGGTCACATGACTTCACGTCACCACCGCTAAGCTAAAAGAGGCTAATGTTGGGCTATAAAGGAACTACAGCTCGGTCACATGACTTCACATCACCACCGCTAAGCTAAAGGCGGCTAATGTTGGGCTATAAAGGAACTACAGCACGGTCACATGACTTCACGTCACCACCGCTAAGCTAAAGGTTGCTAATGTTGGGCTATAAAGGAACTACAGCTCGGTCACATGAATTCACGTCACCACCGCTAAGCTAAAGGAGGCTAATGTTGGGCTATAAAGGAACTACAGCACGGTCATACGACTTCACGTCACCACCGCTAAGCTAAAGGCGGCTAATGTTGGGCTATAAAGGAACTACAGCTCGGTCACATGACTTCACGTCACCACCGCTAAGCTAAAGGCGGCTAATGTTGGGCTATAAAGGAACTACAGCTCGGTCACATGACTTCACGTCACCACCGCTAAGCTAAAGGCGGCTAATGTTGGGCTATAAAGGAACTACAGCTCGGTCACGGGCTATAAAGGAACTACAGCTCGGTCACATGACTTCACGTCACCACCGCTAAGCTAAAGGAGGCTAATGTTGGGCTATAAAGGAACTACAGCTCGGTCACATGACTTCACGTCACCACCGCTAAGCTAAAGGAGGCTAATGTTGGGCTATAAAAGAACTAGGAAAGGTCTGGAATTTTAGGAGGGGAGGTATTACATTTTATCTTGGGCAGAATGAATGCATTTTTTTGTTAATGTGAAGGCAGTCATGTTGGGTTGGCACTGAATATGTCTCGTTATTCAAATGCAATAAAACTCAGTAACGGTTTATACTGTTTTCTAGTTCATCGATTTTTTTGTATTGGTATTATTTTTCCCTGTTAGAGGGGTCTTAAAAAGGTCTTAAAAGTCATTCAATTTGTACTTAAAAAATGTGCCCTGATGTTAATTGAAATAAATCTGACATTTGCAGGTCAGCGGGGGGTCAGCTGTCCTCCTCCGGTCTCCACGACCACAGGACCCACTCCCACTCGTCCTCCTCGCAGTTTGGGGGCCGTCCTCTGTTCTCCCGAGCAGGGGGGGGGCCGGAGCGGGAGCACCGGGAGCGTCTGGCTCAGTCGTCCCGGCTCTTCTGCCGACCCGAGCACCGAGACGACATCTGGAACCACCAGCGGCGCCGCTCGGCCGGGTACGAGGCGTAGAACTGTAGAGCAGAGGTTCCCAACCTTTTTCAACTCAGGGCCCACTTAAGAATCTAAAAAAAGTTTTCGCGGCCCACATTCAACCATAAACAATAGAGTGGTGCAGGAACGAGTCCTAAAACCCGGAAGTGAGTTAGCATTTTAGCACTTCCTGTTCCCGCGTCTCAGAGCCAATGGGATTTCTCCATAGGATTTTGGAAAATAGCTGGAAATAAGGTCTGTGGTTGACACACATTGAAGAGACGGATCACGTTTTGTTCTACGACATTAAATACATCAGCAGTGACCCCACTGGTGATTTCTGAAGAGTTGACGTGTCTGAAAAACGATGGTTGTTACCAAGTGGCTGAATAGGACTACAGAAGTTGTCGAGGCCGTTTTACGTCACTACACCGAACACGTAAACACTCCTCTAAGTTTGTTTGCCCCGTGTTCTGCTTGAAAGCAAGTACCTGCCTCCTGCAAACTGTTCAAACAAACGCTTTAACTTGTGCCATTTTGAATCTGTATGTTTGAATATGGATCTTAAGTTGGCGTGACGTTGAAGTCTTGCGACCCTGCTGTACTCGGCTGTAGTTCCTTTATAGCATGACGTTAGCCTTTTGCTTCTGGCGATTAGATTTATGATTCGAAAATTATAAAAGTAGGGTAGACATGTGGAGATTATCCGGCTGAACAAAACGTGCATTTATCTCACAGGTTCGTTTTCCACAGATCTTATTTTTTACAATATTCCAAAATCCTATGGAGAAATCCCATTGCTTTTTTGTCGAGGGAACCAGCAGCTTACTTCCGGGTAAATACGTCATCCCTGCACCACTCTATACGGAGGCTAAATAAAGTTCTGATTGGTCAATTCAGAACATGTGACACGTTGTAAATCCAGTAGAACAGACCGCTGTCAAGGACTGTAATGACCGTTGCTAAGGAGGATCGAGAAAGAGAAAGGAAAGGAGGTTCTAATATAACAAAATCTTAATAAGGAAATGTTTCCACACAAATCATAATGTTTTGCAAATTATTTGGCGGCCCACTTGCAATGCGTTGGGAACCGCTGATAAAGAGGAACACAGGGGGGGGGGGGGGGGGGGGGGAGGGGGGGGCTCCAGGCGGTAAAACTTTATTTAACACCGACTCTATTCCAGTGTGGTAACCTATGGAAAAGTACATCAAATTCACATCAAGCTGATTTTTACTTCAGTGGGATTCTTGATTCAAAACAATCCGTTATTCATTATCTAATAACATCTGGACTCATGCTCTCAATCAGCTTCTGGAGTGCAGACAATCATTTATGCTTCATTCACTTTTAGTTTAAGCTAGAATAATCTCAAACCTGGCATAAACAAAGCTTTGACACGGCATTTAAAAATGTTTCAGAAGGACAGCAGAAACACAAAATGAAGTAGCTCTCTTGTAAGTCCTAAATCCAAAATGTGCACGATTTACCTTCAAAGATTATACAAGATTTGTTGATCTACAGAGAAATGATCTTTAAAAACATTGATAATATGTAAATCATAAGGTTATTGTTCTTGGGCAGCTGCATCAAAAACTTTACAGTTATTGGTATAAGAATAAAAAGATAAAAAAAGCGTTTAAAAATAAGGTACAATATGTATATTCAAATGTTTTCAATCTGATCTGAAAATATGAATTTCTTGTACTTAACTTCACAGATCATTTGACATACATGTGTGTATTAGATCACTCTCTCGCGCCTCGTAAATGATGCAATTTATTACATTTTATAATAAATAGAGAAGAAAGTTGGGCTGTACCACTTTACAATAAGACTAAAAGGGGTTTACGAATAGTTTGTAATTCATTTATTAATTAGGTTGTGAACACTTTTTAAATCATTAATAAGCTTTTATAAGACATGAGATAAACAGGGCGACGGACCGGTTGCTTGCCAAATAGTGAGCCCACATTGATCTGTGCTGCTAAGCCTTATTAGAAATGGCAGTAACTCATTAATAAATGGTCATAAAGAGATGCCAAGAAACATCAAGATGGAAGAGGGGGGGAATCAACTCAGTGAACAACAGATACCAAGGATGCTGGCTGATAAAGAAGCTAGGTAGCCAATATAAGACTTGGCAGTACAGATAAATGTATCCAGGTACATTTCTTTTTTTTATGAAGGAAAATCCAAATACATTGAGATAAAATCATAATTTGACAAAGAAAAAGACGGAAAGACGGGTTCCTAAAAACATCTTTAGATGACGAAGTATACTGAAGAACACACACACCACACACACACACAAACACACACTCACAAACACACACTCACACACACACACACACACAAACACACACACAAACACACACTCACACAAACACACACTCACACACACTCACACATACACACACCACAAACACACACTCACAAACACACACTCACACACACACACTCACACACACACACACAAACACACACTCACACAAACACACTCACACACAAACACACACAAACACACACAAACAAACACACACACACAAAAACACACACTCACACAAACAAACACACACTCACACACACAAACACACACAAACACACACACACTCACACACACAAACACACACACACACTAAAGATTGTAGGAGACTATGTGGGTTTCTGATGTAACATAACCACAGTTGGTACCACTTTACAATAAGACTACCCTTATTAAGGGTTTACGAATAGTTTGTAATTCATTTATTAATTAGGTTGTGAACACTTTATAAATCCTTAATAAGCTTCTATAAGACATGAGATAAACGGAGCGACTGTGACCGCTTGCTTGCCAAATAGTGAGCCCACATTGATCTGTACTGCTAAGCCTTATATTGGCTACCTAGCTTACTTCGTCTTCTTCATCAGCCAGCATCCTTGGTATCTGTTGCTCACTGAGTTGATTCTCGCTAAGTAGCCAATATAAGGCTTAGTCATCTTGCCAAATAGTGAGCCTGTGTTGATGTATGTTAGAACTGGTTTATAATTCATGATTAATAAAGTGTTTACAACCTAATTAATAACCTAATTATGAACCCTTTATGAATCCTTTATAAGGGTAGTCTTATTGTAAAGTGGTACCCAATAAATTACTCTTTTATGAAAGCTGCTTGGCTTCAGACTGCGTTACAGGGTCTAAGAACATAATGCAATAAGAGATATTCCTGCAAGGCAACATAACGAGCACATATTAGTAACTGCAGATGTTCTATTGCTGTACTTACTTACTTACTTTTCCATAGATTATTAAACTGAAATACTGTCAGGTTTTACACCGGGTGCTTTTTCAGCGGGATGTAAGAGTCAGCTTCTCGTCTCATTTGTCAGCACAACAAAATCTCATATTCAGTACAATATAATGATCTCAGTCGTCAGTGATACTTACATTCTGAATCCTCTCCTCCCGCATGTTAGAAAACTTCAGGTAAAAACGTGCTTTTGTATTCATCTCCTGATTTAATTATAGTTATTGAATGGAAACGAGATGATGGAGCTTCACCTCCTCTGGTTCAAACTCTACGACGACACATCCACAGCAGACCTGGGATCAATAAACATTTAACTCAAATGGCAGATGGGTGGTGTTCGCTACATCACGACCAATTCTGATTATTGTACAAAGAGAGAGAAGTTGAATATGTCGGCTTGTAAAATACTTTATTGTGATATTTATATTTTCTGGTCCTGTGTAGCTAATCGCACCCATCCATTTTTATCGGATCTAGACTTATACACCGTCCGCCTGCCACAGATACTCACCACAGCCCCAATTCTGGATTAATCCGCTGCTGAAAGTAGTCCCTTGAAATCTTAATTATACAACATTGTTCAAATCCACAATATAAAATGCTTTAAATGTCAAAAGAAATTGGACTGCAATCAACAATACTAGTTCAAATGATCATAAAATACCTAGAATATAAGTATTTTTTAATCAAAATGATGAAGTGAAATGCACTACATTACATTGCATTGCTTTTAGCTGACGCTTTTATCCAAAGCGACTTACAATAAGTGCATTCGACCAAGAAGATACAAACTTGAAGAAAACAGAATCATATAAGTACATCTGGTTTCATAGAGCCAAAACATTTCAAGTGCTACTCAACTGGCTTTAGATAAGCCAGTCCTTTGTTAGCATATAAGTGCTTTGTTAGTAATTCTATCGCTCGAAGAGGAGTCGAAAGAGATGAGTTTTCAGTCTGCGCCGGAAGGTGTGTAAGCTTTCTGCTGTCCTGATGTCAATGGGGAGCTCGTTCCACCATTTTGGAGCCAGGATAGCAAACCCACGTGTTTTTGCTGATGGGAACTTGGGTCCCCCTCGCAGTGCTGGTGCAGCGAGCCGTTTGGCTGATGCAGAGCGGAGTGCACGTGCTGGGGTGTACGGTTTAACCATGTCCTGGATGTAGGAAGGGCCAGATCCATTCACAGCATGGAACGCAAGTACCAGTGTCTTGAAGTGGATTCTAGCAGTTACTGGAAGCCAGTGAAGGGAGCGGAGGAGCGGCGTGGTGTGGGAACATTTAGGAAGGTTTAGGACTAGTTAGTTATAACTACTTAGGGTTATAATAACATTTTTTAATCCTAAACGATATGTATGGAGGTCAGAGAGAAACTATTGGTTTTGGTATTTTTATGGGACTTGTTGACAATAACAAACATATATAATAAAATCAGGCTTTATCAAAGTACAGCATGCCACTAAATCGTGTCCGGAAAGTGTTTTTTGTCACTTTGCGCAGAGCTGTTTATGCATATTTGTCCACCCAAAAAGCAGTGTGTACATGCAGGTTTATTTGTCCCAGGTCTGCAGGGCGCCACACACAAACGAATGTACTCCTGAGTGAATGTTTAGCTCGGAAGAGACGCCGAGCTTTAGGCGCTCGCTCACACACTAACGGGTGGAGATCCTCCGATCACAAATGAATGACGTCGTATCAACGCTTTCATCCAAAGTGACTTACAGTGCCGTGAAAAACGCCTACAGTTACATTTGCAGTAATCTCTCGTTCAATAGAGTCATTCGTCTCTCCGTTTCTTTTGCACTCATCCAATGATAAGAATGTAAATGTAAAAGACGGTATTCGGTGTCAAATGTATCCTTGGCTGTCGTTGGTTTAGGTTTTGTCGTTAATGGATATTTTGTATACAAAGCTATTATGTGTCGTCAAGTGGAAGTAGTAGTCCTAAAGTATTCTAACCTGGCACAGTATTCATACCACAGATATCTCCCCCTCTGCTTGTATTTGTATTATTTCTTATATTTTTATAATGGACAGTAATGACGTCATAAAAAGTCTTTAAATCTTTGAGAGACCTGACTGTCATTTGTCATCTTCTCCAAATTGTGTAGGGTTGCTAAAAAAATGTAAGCCAAATGTGTGTCGTCCATTTAGAGAACCAAGTCAGACGATATATTATTTAATATGTTATTGGATAACTACTTAAAAAAAACATTAACCATCATTTTTTATTTGCTTCAAGAGTTTAAAAAGCTGAGGGTGCATGTTGGTTTGGCCAGATTGACTCTGTACTGCTTCTTTTGACCTTATCCGGAAACATTTGGACCTAATAATATTGCAGAGATCCATCGCGCTTTGTGAATTGAGGCACTGCTGATGGAAGGCCAAGTGTTACTGCTGCTGTCCATTTTAAAAACCCTGACATATTGCACTAAGAAAGAGTCGTCATCAAACCGCTCTGCTGTTACCGCAGACTTAGTCATGCACCGTGAATACATGGAAAAAGACCAGCAGGGAAATATACAATCTATACATATTAGATTATCAGGAGGAAACACTTTCCTGCTGTTTCTCTTTTTCAAAGACACGCACAGAGAAATTCTAATTTGTAAAGTCTGGTTTAAAGGCTACATTTATTTCTGCTCACTAAACTATCATTTGTTTAATATTCTGTTTGAGTGTTTTTAAGGTCATGAAACCA
Organism: Dissostichus eleginoides; assembly: GCA_031216635.1. Lineage (NCBI taxonomy): Eukaryota > Metazoa > Chordata > Actinopteri > Perciformes > Nototheniidae > Dissostichus > Dissostichus eleginoides. The sequence continues at coordinate 26,643,335 of CM062278.1, forward strand.
GTCGATTAACACTCTGACGCCTGAACGACTGCAGTCAGTAAACCGGTCCTCACAGATCTATGAATAAATGCGAGTGATTCTTACAGTATCTGCTGCCAGGTTACAAATTACATTTGAAATAAGGTGTTGGGAGAGAGAGGTGTAATATTCAGAGAAACACTCCGAATTGTATAAATCAAAGAAGTGAATTTACATTCCAAAATCTTTTAAATTGGCACTAAAAGAAGATGGAATTTCAGAGAAAAACATGATTATTTTCTGACATTATAAAGTCAGTAGAGCCATGTGGTTCCTTCATGTTTGTCTTTTGTACATTTCTAAACTATTCCTCCTAATTTTAGGACTGTCTCCTCTCCTGTCTCCTGTCTCCTCTCTCCTGTCTCCTCTCCTCTCTCCTGTCTCCTATCCTGTCTCCTCTCCTGTCTCCTATCCTGTCTCCTCCCCTCTCTCCTCTCCTTTCTCCTCTCCTCTCTCCTCTCCTGTCTCCTCTCCTGTCTACTCTCTCCTGTCTACTCTCTCCTATCTCCTCTCCTTCTTCTGTCTCCTCTCCTGTCTACTCTCTCCTGTCTCCTCTCCTTCTCCTATCTCCTCTCTCCTCTCCTGTCTCCTCTCCTTTCTCCTCTCCTGTCTCCTCTCCTGTCTACTCTCCCCTGTCTCCTCTCCTTCTCCTGTCTCCTCTCTCCTCTCCTGTCTCCTCTTCTCTCTCCTCTCTCCTCTCCTGTCTCCTCTCCTGTCTACTCTCTCCTGTCTCCTCTCCTTCTCCTGTCTCCTCTCCTTCTCCTGTCTCTTCTCTCCTCTCCTGTCTACTCTCTCCTGTCTCCTCTCCTTCTCCTGTCTCCTCTCTCCTCTTCTCTCTCCTCTCCTCTCTCCTCTCCTCTCTCCTCTCCTTTCTCCTCTCTCCTCTCCTGTCTCCTCTTCTCTCTCCTCTCTCCTCTCCTGTCTCCTCTTCTCTCTCCTCTCCTGTCTCCTCTCCTTCTCCTGTCTCCTCTCTCCTCTCCTGTCTCCTCTCCTATCTCCTCTCCTGTCTCCTCTCCTGTCTACTCTCCCCTGTCTCCTCTCCTTCTCCTGTCTCCTCTCTCCTCTCCTGTCTCCTCTTCTCTCTCCTCTCTCCTCTCCTGTCTCCTCTTCTCTCTCCTCTCCTGTCTCCTCTCTCCTCTCCTTTCTCCTCTTCTCTCTCCTCTCCTGTCTCCTCTCCAGATCAGAACCAGTACTCCGGTAGGAGTTTTTTCTCATGATTTAAATGTTTTTCTCGTAGATTTACTAAATTAATTGAAGGGAATATTCTTCAGCCTTTCTTGTCAATTTATGACTTTTATCTCAAGAGAATTTCAGATTTTTTTCCACAAAATGTGAGTTTTCACTGGTTAAAAAAAAGAAATCTTGAAACGTTTTTTTTTCTCTGAATGTTAACATACTCTATACGCTCCGTAATAATTGTTTAACCTACAATATCCCTAATACTACTTATTAGAAATTGGCCTTCCCCAGGTGTCTTTCATCGTGCACTGAAATTCAGGAAACTATGTTACTGATTTAAACATGTTTCTCTTTTTATGTTTGCTGCAGAAAGACAACTGTTTGTTTAAATTCACTTAGCAGCATGCACTTCCCCCTGACTGCAGATGCTATGGGTTTCTCTGCAGACAGCAGCATAACTCTTGTGTGTGTGATGTGTGTGTGTGGAGGAGTGTGTGATTTCTGTCACTCGGTTATAGGTAATATGGTTGAAGATGCATGAGGAAGCCCTACTACTACTACTACTACTACTACTACTACATATCTAGCTGTTGTGTTACTGTGAAAGCATGCTTCTTATGTAGCAAAAAAAAGCAAAGTACTTATACTGTTATCTTGTACTACTATGTGTACTTTTGTAGCAGAGCGAGGTCTATTTTAATGGTACAGTATTTGAAGGGAAGTTGCACTAAACCGACAAAGAGCACTTGGCGTGGAGCTGTTGGATTTTAATAGGAAGGGAGAGTCGTAAAGTGGACAATCATCGTGTTCCTGCTCAGCGTTTGGAGGGAATCGAGCTCTGAGGAAGCAGCTGGAGACGTGAGAGAAAACAGAACCGAACAAGTGTTATACCTGCAGTTTGATGATGACACTACTACCTTTCTGGCCGTGAGTCGGTAGAGATTAAAGTTAATTTTTATGTTGTGTAAAAAAATGTTTCCGCGCCACGTTTGAATATCCTCGAGTTCATCATGTTTGTCCGTAGGGATTTCGTTTTGCAGAAGTGATCTCTAGTTTTGTGCCTTCACTGAGAAACTCTGTCGTCTGTATAACACTGTGCAAAATGCAATACTGTGAAGAACTGGAAAACTTTTTATGTTGAAACTTGTCGGTCTGTGAAATCCATCGAAGATTAAAGAACATGACACCAAGAATATTACTGCGGTTTGTTTTTATTGCCAAGTTATCACTAAAATAATGTTACATTACACATTAACATTGCACTGGCTCCTAATTACTTTGAAGAGAGAAAACTAAATAATCTCTGTATAAGTTTAAGCGTCAATTTGTTATATGTGATTATTTATATATCATTTATTTATTTTTCAACGTCCTTTATTATTTTGTTGCAGTCAACTGAGTTATGAATATTTAATAAAAGATGTGGTTTATTGATCTTACATTTAAATATTGTTCTTTAAAGGGGACCTATCATGCAAAATGCACTTTTTGATGTCTGTTATACATAAAGATGTGTCCCCGGTGTGTCAGGGAACTCACGCAGCGTCAGAAAATAAAACCTAAACTAAAAATAGCATGATAGGTGCACTTTAACTTATTATAGTGTTATACTTTTAGGTAATGTGCATGACTGATATTTATTTTATTACATTTTTTTAAATCTCTTAAAAAAATTGGGATTAATTGGCTTTTTTTGCCTCATCTTGAATTTAAATTAGAAAAAAAAGAATCTCTGTAATTAATGGTTGTGTTGCAGTGATCACAAATGGCCACTAGAGGTCACTCCTATCACAGGACGACGGGGGATGCTTCTTCTGCTTCTTCTTTTTCAGTGGTTCAGTTACTACAATTCCCAGAATGCCCTTTATGAACTCATATCTTCTAATCCTTCACATGGAGGCTTTAACTTCGACTGGTAGTTTTCTGTATTTCCATTTGTTGTGATTTTTTGGGAATGATGTTGACCCCTTACCAGTGAGATTACTGATTACTTTAGTAAAGTAGTAATACCAGAGTCTAGGATTAGTCCATTGCAAATAAAGAGTTCAAAGTATGAAAAGTAAAAGTATTTATTGTGCAGAATGGCTCTTTATAAGTATATTAAATCATAATTGTTTGGCTTACAAATTGAATGTTGTAGTTTGTCAATGTGGAGCAATTTGTATAATACTTCTTGTACTACCAAGTAGAGAAGTAGTAATATTTGATATCATAAAAACACATCATGTCATGTTTGTATTTATGTGTTTAGTAACAAATATCAACAAACTAAAATATTTGAAGTCGTCCTGAAATGTATTGGTTGCTTTTTCTTTTCTTTTGCGTGTGTGTGTGTGTGTGTGTGTGTGTGTGTTTGTGTGTGTCTCTCTCTCTGTGTGTGTGTGTGTGTCTCTCTCTGTGTGTGTGTGTGTGTGTGTGTGTGTGTGTGTGTGTGTGTGTGTCTCTCTCTCTGTGTGTGTGTGTGTGTGTGTCTTTGTGTGTTTGTGTGTGTCTTTGTGTGTCATTGTGTGTGTGTCTTTGTGTGTGTGTGTTTGTGTGTGTGTGTGTATACGTGTGTGTATATATGTGTGTGTGTGTGTGTGTGTGTGTGTGTGTGTGTGTGTGTGTGTGTGTGTGTGTGTGTGTGTGTGTGTGTGTGTGTGAGAAAACATAAGGAAGTGATTAACACACAGTTGCTCTCTCTGGGGGCTCAGGGGAAAACAGAAATATGTTGAAGCAGATCTTTTGTATTCCTCTTCACTTCCAGCTTCTCTCTGTCTACATGGAGCATCTGTTTCCCCAGAACTCAGCCTGAGAACCACTTCCCAAACACATAAAATGAAAAACAATATTTACTTAGAGAAACAAATCTCAAACTAAATAATGCCCTGTTGAAATTATGTGAGAAAAACAATTTCCATCATAATATGCATCTTTAAAAATAAGCATCTGTGTATGGAAGGAGTTTCAATACAAAATAATGCAGTAAAAATAAATAAAATGTAATTTGGCGACGCAAGAATGCCTTCAAGTGTTCTTTGGATTATCATATTCCTGAGATTCAAAATGCTTTTTCCAAGATCGTTGTGTTCATGAGTTTTAAGTCATCTTTAAGAAGGTGATTATGGAAATTATAGTCTTAGATTCCAAGAAAAAACTCACTTACTTACCAGAAAAAATACCTTTCATTTTCTCTGAGATTATGAATTTATACATTTGGGAGGAAAAAGTGAAATTCTCTACTAAAATCACACATTTTCAAGAACAAATATTTGGAAAAGTAAAGAGGGCAGGGTGTGTGTCGAGGAACATCATCGCCTCATCTTCAGTGTCAGTATTTGTCAAGTTTTAAGTCAACTTATCCAGCAAATGGTGCGTCTTTTTCTCAATTTTTACGAGTAAATGTTCATATTTATCAGGTATCATCTAAATAAATGTTTTATACATTTGAAATTTGGGAAAAATGTTACCGGTAGTTAAGATAATAAAATGAAAATGTTAATTTTACTCAAAAACACAACTAACTAAGTATAAAAACCAGATAATTAATAATTTTCCCGTGGGCTCTTGTATCTTTTTTCTGAGGCTGTTTTCATTATATCAATTCATATATTTACATTTTGTTTTTATTTGTTTATTTTTTCCTTTTATGACCTAGTTCAGCCAACAGCGTGTTTGTAAAAGCAGCTGTGATGTGAGCGTGAGGCAGAATGTGATGTTATTGTTATTGTTACGGTTCCTGACTGCATTACAGCGTGTCAATAAATACTGCAGGATGCTGGTGATTCTTCCTGGAGAGAGTAAACACGATAACGCTTTGACGTCACACCACGCTCTCCGTCCACACGCTCTGACGTTGGACAATCTCAGCTAAAGCAAAAGAAAAATGCATGTTTTCTGGAAACATCACGTAGCTCTGTATCAGCGTCAGAATCTACGGACTGTCACCCTGCAGCTCCAGGCCGCAGATAACAGATTTCTGCAAACAGTGGCGTGAAAATGTGCCACAAAAGCCAAGTTGTTGTTGTACACAGAGAGAGGAGAGAGTTTCATTTTACCCACAAAGCACTAAGGAAGGTATTTGTCAAAGCTTTTTAGCCTTTCTTGGGTCTTCTAATGTGCTTTTACTGGATTCATTGCAGCATTTCTACCGATTTTTAAACAGAAAACCCCCTAATGCTGGTATAATGGCGCATTTCCACTGCAGCACGTAGCACGGTTTAAGCGTGCCGTGCCAAACCCGGCCCGTTTTTTGTTGCGTTTCCATTAGGGGTCGTTCCGGCTAACGGGTGCTTTTTCACAGTTTTTCTGGCTCTCCAAAATCCAGGTTTTTTCCGGGCCAACAACCGGGCTGAATATGCTAAACTAGTGAGAGAATCGCTGGCAAGGGGGCTACAACTACAACAAAATGAACATATTTGACCGTGATTTAATTGTAATACACGTTTCAAAATGATGCCGAAGTAACAACATACTGATACCGGTTAGTAAAAACCATGAATTAATGCTTTGACAAGTCTGCAGACAGACGGCAGGCGAAGAACCTTTTAAAATGCGTGTTTTCTGAATGGAGATCGGCTAAGCTAACGCGCAGTATATGCTCCGACCGTCCACACTCACAACAACGGCCTACAGACATAAATAAACCAGCGACTGTATTCGCCATGACACAGACAGTCTGTGGTTTGGACTTGTTTAACTTTTGTCTAGTTTCTGAACAGATATGAGGAGCTGTGAGCTCTGATGGCTAACAGATAACGGCTGATGTTGGTTTTGTGTTTCGCATTGAAGATGACGTCACGGCTCCGCCTACACTGCGTTACTATAGTTACTACCCCAGGTACTAAACTGTAATGGAAACGCAGCATAAAGTGAGCCTGGCCTACCAAGGCCTAACTATACCGTACTAAGCCGTGCTAGGCCCTGCAGTGGAAATGCGCCATAAATGGCCCTACACTTTAGGGATTGGTTTCTGGGGTGAACTCCACTTCCAAAGTTAAACCAGGGTTTAAAGATAAAGTTAGTGTTGCATGTGAAGCCGCCCTGTGGGACTCTTTGGACTCCGGATCCAGTTTCCTGTCAATACCCTGCGGACCGAGGTCCTGTCACTAAACACATTTGGATCCACTCAAGTTAAAGTGTCAGGGGGACAACGGCCTGCAGTCCTACAAACACAAGCTGTGGTTATCATGAGAAATTACACTACTGTATGAAGTAGAAGATGGAGACACATGTGACTGTGAGTGTCTTTTTGGTATCTAAATATCATCATTTTCTGATGTCTGCAACAGTAAAACTTCAGCATTAATCGTTTTTGGGACTAATTGTTCATTAGTTTTACGAAACCCTGAGAAGAAATTGACAATTGTTCTTTCTGGTTATCCAGTTACTGGTTAACAACGTCTAGTTTGTTTTACCTCTGTTAATAACATAAGAGGAAGTCTTGCCATGATAATCTTTCCAAATTCCTTCTAAATTCCTTTTCACTTACAACAAAATATACGTTTTGTCAGACTTTAGCTTAACACAAAATTGTTTTAGAGACACATTCTGAAATAACACTTCATTTTGTAATAAGTGGACAAACTGCTTGGCACAATGTGTTGTTATTTAGTTCATGGAGACGCTTAAAGTCACCAAGGAGAATATATGAATGCCTTTATTCCAAATATGGAAACATGTGTTAGGGATGAGCAGGGGCGTTTCCTGGACCTGGAAACATTTCGGGGCCCACAGTGGCGGCGCCAGAGATTTTCTTTTGGGGGTGCTGTGGGGTATCTTGACGTTTCATAGAGGGTGCTCAAACATGTAGGGTTTCCCATTAAGGTACCGGGCGCTACAGTGGAATGTTCTATCGCAACACTCCCCACACGCACACACACACAGTGTACACCCGCGACTGTTACAAAGAAGGCTCGATAATCAGCTCACGGCATATAGGTGTAAGCAGGGGTAAAGTGCTATTTTTAAAGCCCCGAATGCCAAGGCCAGGCGACGCCACTGGGGATGAGTATTACAAACACAAACAAGTGATCCTAAAATGAAGAAAATCAACCTTCAAAAGAAGTGTATTGTAATTGATAGACACATGTGCACACAGTATTGCAAATGTGTCAGGTGGAATTGTACCAGCGCAGTCCTTTACTCACGGATCAAAAACGTACAGGTTGAAAAAATATGTAATTAGGATTTCACTCGGGATGTTTTTTTAGATTCAAATTATAAAACGGATCATTAAAATGGCCTTCTTCACTTGCCTCTCAGGGCTTCTGTTAACGATCAATCATCAAGTCTTTATTTCCCACGATCCCTTTCACGGGCAGGCGAGAAGCTGCATCACTTCCTCTGCTTCCAGTAAAGGATTTAAAAAGATGGAAGTTAACGTCAGCTCCTATAAAAAGTCTAAAATAAAGTATGTTTATCCAAATGTATATGCAGTCAGAGCCTAAAAAGACACAAATGTCCCAATTGGACCATGGCCATTATGTCCTAAAGTCCTGCTCTCTATTATATCAGGCTTTCGATGGAGCACATGCTTCAAAATGGGACAAATACAGGCTATTTTCGTTGTTTCATGCTACATTTTAAATAAGAATGCATCATAATCAATGTTGCTTATTATTGACATATCCCAGACTCAAAAATATTTTTTTTAAAATCCCCTCTATAGTATATTACATGTTTTTTATTTTTTTTTACAGTAACAATGGCCATTTATTATTTAAGACACTGTTATAAAGGGTTAACATTCTAGAAATTAATACATATTTTGTAGTTATGTTCAGCACAAAAAATGTCACACAAAGAAAGTTGAATATAGTATAATTACAGTGTTTTGGACACAAACTATTTGTCCTCTGATGACATCTGAGCAACTTTTTTTTATGGAGACAGAGGTTAAGACGGATTTGACAATTTAGTCTGTAGTACACACACAATAACATACAGATCTTCTGCTGTTTACTGTTGTGTTATAAATAAACAAGACTGTGTGTGTGTGTGTGTGTGTGTGTGTGTGTGTGTGTGTGTGTGTGTGTGTGTGTGTGTGGTCCAACAATAATTCGTCCTGTTTATTTGATTGCGAGCGCGACCTACGCAGGGCTTCCACAGTTTGGCTCGACTTCAAGTCTAAAAGCGTCCGAGCTCTGAATCACGCCGTCTATTTTCAGCCGGCTTTCACTTCAAAGTGTTGCTTCAGGAGACAGACACACACACACACACACACACACACACACACACACACACACACACACACACACACACACACACACACACACACACACACACACACACACACACACACACACACACACACACACACACACACACACACACACACACACACACACACACACACACACACACACAACCCCCCCCTAGGTCACATTGTGAGTAGTTGGTGGCATACACATTTTTATTTAAGAAATGCTGCTGAAGAATTTGTGGGAGCCGGTGACATCTCCATGAACGCAGATGTTTGAGTCCTTATATCACATTTACTTTTTATGGGTATATAACGTTGAGGATGGTGTCCTCGTGGTTATGTAGGCAGGAGGAAGTCCCACATTCTTGATACAAATCACACTAGATCAGGGGTGTCAAACTAAAATACACAGTGGGCCAAAATAAAAAAAATGGGTACTAGTGGAGGGCCGGACTGGTTCAATGTTTATTGCAGAACTTGTTGAAATGAACTTATTGCACATATTAAACCTGGAACTAACAAAGCTTAAATTATTGCCTATAAAAACAACATTAAACATTAAATAATGAGTTGCATTCATTTCTTATGGCTCTATCTGCAGCTTTTCCAGAGTCATTTCTTATGATTACATTTTTCCACAGGCCAACAACAGCTTCAAAAAAACTATTTCCCTCAAAGAAACAACCAAACATGCCCTGTTGTCGTGAGAGACAAAGTGCAGAAGGAAACGTCCATTGAAACTCAGTGTGCTGCTCTGTGATGCTAGTTCAAGCCAGATACTTGGCATCTCATCTTGGGTGCAAGTTCATCAATGTTTGGGCTCAGGCTCTGAGCTGAGGAAACCCTCAGGATTGAGTGAAGGTGTGCGTGCAATATACCGGCGGGCCAGATCTAATAGTAATTAGAAATTATCCTGCGGGCCGAAATTAAATCCACCAAGGGCCTGATTTGGCCCCCGGGCCTTGAGTTTGACACATGTGCACTAGAGCATTTGTCATTATTGTCAAAGTGTCATTAAATTGTGTGATTCATACTTACAGACTACTTAAACTAAACTTAACTACCTTAATTACCTTAAGGAGGTACCTTAACTACCTTAATACCCTTCACCTCACAGCCCCTGTCCCACTTCTCCCCTGTGACCCCCATGCAACTGTCCGACTTCATGACTGGAATTAACTCCACCTGCACACTTGACCCAATGCCCTCCAAATGTGTTAAAGAGAGCCTCCCTGCCATCTCCCAACTCATCGCCACCATCATTAACTCCTCCCTCAGATCTGGATCAGTTCCCCCCTCTCTCAAACTGGCTGCTATCACACCCATTCTCAAAAGACCTGGACTCACACCCGACATTATGTTTAACTTCCGGCCTATCTCAAATCTCCCCTTTCTGTCAAAAATACTTGAACGTGTCATTGCCTCACAACTTAAATCCCACCTCAGCTCCAATGACCTCTTTGAGCCATTTCAATCCGGTTTCCGATCAAAACACAGCACCGAAACAGCTCTTCTGAAAATCACAAACGACCTCCTCCTCTCCTCTGACTCCGGCAACCTGAACATCCTCATCCTCCTCGACCTCACCGCAGCATTCGACACCATCATCCACACCATCCTGCTGTCCCTCCTCGAATCATCACTCAACACCGACACTGCACTCTCCTGGCTGAAATCCTACCTCACTGACAGACATCAGTTTATCAACACCAACAACTACACCTCCTCCACTGCTCCTCTGTCCCAAGGCGTCCCCCAGGGTTCGGTGCTTGGCCCCCTCCTCTTCATCCTCTACATGCTCCCACTTGGCAAAATCATTCGTCGCCACTACCTTCAATTTCACTGCTACGCCGATAACATCCAACTTTATATCTCAACGAAAACCATCACCCCCACAACACACTCCACTCTCACCAACTGTCTCTCAGAAATAAAAGCATGGATGCAAACAAACTATCTCCAACTGAACAGTGCCAAATCACATCATCATCATCGGCCCCCCATCCCGTACCAGAGCCATCCAGAATTTCAACTTCACCCTTGACGGCAACACTCTATCCCCCCCCCCTCACATCCGCAACCTCGGAGTCATCTTCGACAGTCAGCTCAAATTCAATCACCACATCAACCACATCACCAGGACTGCCTTTTTCCACCTAAAAACATTGCCCGTCTCCGCCCATCACTTTCCTCCTCTGCTGCTGAAACCCTGATTCATGCATTTATCACATCAAGACTCGACTACTGCAATAGCATCCTCTACGGCAGGGGTCTTCAACGTTTTTCAGGCCAGGGACCCCCAAACTGATGGAGAGCTGGAGCAGGGACCCCCCTGTTGAAGACCTCTGCTCTACGGCATACCATCCATCCTCCTCAATAAACTCCAACATATCCAGAACTCTGCTGCCCGCCTCCTCACCCACACCCGCTCCCGAGACCACATCACTCCCGTCCTCCAGAACCTCCACTGGCTCCCCGTCCGTCAAAGAATCGACTTCAAAGTCCTGCTAATTACTCACAAAGCCCTCAACAGTCAGCCCCCCCCCCCCTACCTCACAGACCTGCTGCACCACCACACCCCTTCCCGCTGCCTCCGCTCATCAGAAGCCAACCTCCTATCCATCCCCACCCGCATCAATCACCGGACCTGGGGGGACAGAGCCTTCTCCGTCGCTACCCCCTCCCTCTGGAACTCACTCCCCCAACCCATCAGAGACTGCCCTGACCTCACCACCTTCAAAAAACTCACCTCTTCAATCTGGCTTTTAATGTGTGATTGTTTTTGTATTGCTTGATTTTAATTTGACTCTAATTGTATTTATGTGTTGTCCTTTTCTTTTCTTTTCTTTTCACAATCTTTGTAAAGCGACTTTGAGCACCTGTAAAAGCGCTAACAAAATAAATCTATTATTATTATTATTAATTCAGTTATAGACAAAACACCAAAACAGGGTCCCCGGCAGTCCTCTCCTACCCACTGCTTCCCGCTTCTCTCTGCTTTGATCACAGTAATAAAACACAAATAAATGTCTTTATTTGCCGACAAATTCCACCAAGAATTACCATAATGAAGGCTGTCATCCCTCTCTTTTTTTTTAAGAGTGTATGTGTGTGGGTTGGTGTTTCCCAGTAGAAAGACGTCCAAATGAACTGCCCACGTCTGTACAATGAAATGCCATCACGGATGCCACAACAAGTGAGTCATGCTCACGGACATGAGTCACTGATCTTGAGGCGACCAAACTGTGTTTCTTACCCATGTTGAAACAAAAATCTTTTTAACATAATATTTGAAGCCCTTCTGAACTTCCAGCTGGATCTCTGTGTGATGGAAAAGCATCAACATGACCTTTTGACCCTAAACAGCAGAAGACTATCATTCCTACATTTTAATGGATGAATGACATCCACTTCTGGGTGGGATGTTTTCTTTTAGGCTGCTTTCATGTGCCCTTTTACATAGTTCAAAAATTAGGCTAATGGACAAACAGTTGACATATGAGACAAACAAACGCCCACAAGCAAGTCTTATTCTTTCTGATTTAACCTAACTTTCACTAATGGATTTTGCAGGCCAAAATGTGTTAGACTAATTTAAATTCATTCAGTGTTCGGCAGTATTTATGGTCACCTGATTGACATTTATATAATTGACACAAGAGAGATTGAACGTTTATAAGTCCCTGGATAAGTACAGGTAAGATAAACACCTTAGGTTGAGGGAAGCAGGAGAGCCAATCGCTTCATGTTGAATTTATGAGAGACTATTTTTCTTATGAAGTACACTACTTGATTCCCTGTCGTCAATAAAGAAGAAGGACCCATACAAAATTAATAAAATAATAAAAAGTTCATAGAGGAATTGTTTTTGTTACTGCTTCTGACCAACCACTGAGTTACATCAGCTCAGTAACTTCCACAGGGCCTTGCTTAAAGTAATGAAATAATTAGTTAGCTTAAATCAACGGATACAAAAATAAATAACAGATAACTGTTAAACTGGTTAGCTAACGTAATGTTTAAGCAGTTGAAACTAAAGTAATAAAATAATCAGTTAAGATGATAAGCTTAAATCAGTTAAAACAGTTAAAACAGTAGGATAAAAGTAATTACAAAATGTTTAAACACTTAGCTTAAATCAACAGATACATAAAAACCTGAAACAGTTAGGTAAAAGTTAGCTGATAACAGTTTAAATGGTTAGCTAATGTAATGATTAAGCAGTTAAAACTGTAGCTTAAATCAGCTAACAGTAGTGGTAAACAGCAAAAATAGTAAGATAACGTAATGAATAAGCGGGTGAGTCAATTGTTTCAAAGAAAAGGATAAACAATTGAAATAGTAAACTCAAGTATTAAATTACCTTTAAAAAAGTTAGCTGAAAATCTGTTTAAATAGTTAGCTAACGATGATGTGATGAACAACCTGTTGAAACCGTTAGCTAAACGTAACAGGTAAACAGTTAAAACAGTTAGCCAAAACAAATAGTTTGGAAAACAGTAAGAATAGTTAGCTTACAGTAATCGATAAATCGTTGATATAGTTAGATAACGTAGAGAATTAACAGTTTAAACCGTTAAAACTGCTAAAAGTAACTGGTAATTAGTTGAAACATTTAACTAGAGAAGTAATGAACAAAAACGAATAGTTAGTTAAATGGTATAACCTATAGCTTCAAAATGTACCAAACCAAACTAACATTTAATTCAATTGCATAAGAATACTCCAACCATATCCAGTAAATATAACTATTTGGGAACATCTGATCATTTTTAACACCACAACAATTGTTTATATGATAGTATTTTTCCAGAGTAAAGATAAACAATGGTAGCCTAGCCTATGTTGTGATCTAAATAGCTGTGTTTGGTGAAGACGTTTCATAATTCCATGAGAAATAGGCCATGAGAGGGCAAGACGTTAAATAAATAAAATATCATTATCAGTGCAGTTCAAACAAATCATGTTGACTGTAATTGAGTAAGGCCTGATGGCAAAGATCATTAAAAGTTAAATATTCTATGGCCTTTAGGGTATTGTAGTGCATTGTCTTGCCAGTTAGATGTAGTCAGAGTAATTTCATTAATTCACATTGACACCATCCTTGCTTATAGGAAACAATGTGACGAAAAGATCAACTCTAAGTAGTTAATATTTGAATAAAACAGTTTTCGTCTCAGTAACCACAGTAACGGCGGTCTACTGACTACATGTCCCACAATGCACCAGGTGTAAACTGGCAAAGTCTTGTCTGGTGCGTGGTGCGGACGTGTTTGACAGTTATTCAAAAATGGGGCCTGAAGTCTATAAGACTGGCTGCTTCTGAGTCAAATCCGGTCTGAAAGTGACCCCTGCAAATGCATATAATACTATATTGTTTTTTTGTTTTTCCAACGTGTTAATAAGCGGAAAAAACAAATGAATGAACAAGTGAAGGAGCAGAAAGCATGCAGTTTGAAAGCGGGCAACGAACCTAGCAGACCGAAGACTCTGTAAATGTGGTGAGGTCTCACTCCACTGTTATTTCACTCTTCTTGACAAAAGAATTGTGTATATAGATTATCACTGATTTTACATAACTGTGATTCTTCTATGACTATTTGGTGACAGTTACTTGAAACTGTACATGCATTTTTAATAAATAGCAGTACTTTTACAGTTTTCGAGTTCATATTCAAATGTTTTTTTTAATATTTTTTATAATAGTTTTATTTTTTGCTCGTTTTTCTTACAATGTATCTCCTTTAACTATGTTTATGTATGCACCATGTACACCAAGGCAATTCCTCGTATGTGTAAACCTACTTGCCAATAAACCTGTTGCTGATTCTGATTCTGAAGGTCCGAAGAAGAATGAATCAGGAGTGAGTCATCCTCTATCAAAACGATCTTTGACGCTTAGCTAAAGTGCTAAAGCTAAGGACCGACAGGCGGACCACACCGACCGGGCAGCACGTCCCTCTCTCCGGTATGATGCCCGGCGACAGCAGCATGGCCTCCATCGTGCAGAGAATCGCCCGGCAAGCTCTCATTACCTTCCGAAGCCCGCCTCGTTTTGGAGACGAGCCCGCTAAATCCTTCCTGGAGAACCAGAACAAACTAAGGAGCCTGATGACGGAAATACGAGCCTCGGATCTGCACCTCGTCCCGCGGAGATCCGACGACATTCCCTCGGGGCTTCCGTACCACGACCCCCCGGTCACCTACATGCACATCTGCGAGACGGAACAGTTCAGCATGGGGGTGTTTCTGCTGAAAAATGGAGCTTCCATACCTCTGCACGACCACCCGGGGATGCACGGCATGCTGAAAGTCATGTATGGAAAGGTCAGGATCAGTTGTTTTGACAGGTTGGAGCAGACCGACGCGCCCCCTCCTGCAACCCCGCATCAGATGGGCTCTCTGCGGCGTTCCCTGCTCCGATCCACCGCTGAATTCACGGAGGAAAGTGGGCCATGCGTGCTCTCTCCGGACCGGGACAACCTGCATCAGATCGACGCTGTGGACGGACCCACTGCGTTCATGGACATCCTGGCCCCTCCGTACGACCCGGACGAGGATAGGGACTGTCATTATTATAAGGTTCTTGCAGAAGGGGAGGTAAAAACGTCAGAAAAGGACAAGGAAGTTTGGCTCATGGAGATCTCACAGCCTCCGGATTTCTGGTGCGGAGGGGAGCCATATCCAGGCCCGGAGGTTTGCCTTTGAGCCTACCGTAAAACGTCTCATTTTCTCGGGCTGCACTTGGCACAAGGCCGGGGATTTATTTTTGGACAATGGGCTATAAATGAAGGGTCACTGTAAATCATTACTGAAGCCATCACATGCATAAAGAGGGTCTGAATTTAGCTGTGCAGATGTGATGGTCCTGCTACTGTTTGTCGACTAATCACCAACTAATTTAATAGTCGATTAAAAGTCATTTTTCATGCAAATGTGTGAGTAAATGCTGTTTCATGACCCTCAAATAATATAATCCTATAGTGGATATCTGTTGGTTTTGGACCAGACATTCAAGACACTTTGGACTTTAAGAAACCTGGGATGGACACTTCTCTGGGCACTTAAAGCAAACACCTAATAGTGAAATAATCAGCCCTGCAGCAAACAATAAGGTGAAATCCTTGTTATGTTTTGCTCACATCGCTGCCAAGCAAGTGATGTATATAACTCAAGTTTAAATTTCACTTGAACAAAAAGATATTGGAGTCCCAAGGCAAGTTTGTACTGAGATCCCAACATTTCTCCATCTCTATTAAGGGTCAAATCAGCTGAATGAGTTATTTTACAGTGTTTCACTTCTAATAAACTGGGGTCTAAAACACATTTCAGATCATTCAGAAAGACATGAAATCTGAGTGTCAAGCATTGGTCCTTTCGTTTTGTAGTATCAAATATATCACGTTGGAGAAGACATTTCAGTGTACTGGTGATATCAGCAGGATTTCTGCTTTGCCACTGAACACTTTAAATGTTTCATCTCATGCATTTCTGCCTTTATTTGGTGGGTTCGGTTTAATTAGAGGAGGTGTCATTGTGTAATTTACTGTAAAAGCATATCATCAATCAGGTGGCTGGTTTGAAATCTGAAAAGCACCAAAATTGGAGCTGTAAATGATCTGAGTAATGAGCTTAAAATAAGACCCTGTAAGGTATTTTTTTGCAAAAGAGATGCCAAGAAATGATGATATTGACGCAGGGTGCTAATGCTGCGTTCAAGAATAATCAGAAAGGCTGAGTTTGCTTCTGACTTCTGAATCTAAGCGTATCTTTTAAGAACACAACATGTCAGCTTTCAGTAATGCATGTGCAGTTATACAAACAGTTGCTGTGAGTTGCATGTGTTCACGCTGCAGAACTGATTATGAATAATTAAGTTTGTTCCAGACTTCTGGCTGCACTTGAATGCAGCATTCAAAACAACCTGAGCTGAGAATCCTCTGAGGAAATGTCCCGAACCTCAGAAACATGTTTTTTATCGTCTTCCTGCTTCGGGATTTGTGGCGTTCTGCTTTTGAAGAATGAAAAATGTCTCAAACTCTAGGGTTTATTCTTGTGTTTAGGACTTTAAAAACGACAGACATTTCTCTTTTTTTCCGTTTGATCCTCAGGAGTGTTTGTGATTTGTTTCACTGGCTGACATTCAGGGCATTGTTTGTTTGCAAGATGTGCACTAAATGAAGTGTCCCTCTTTTACACATATTTCAATATTTGTCTCGAATGTCAAATAAGATAAATACAAAATGGGTTTGAAGGAAATCAGAGGTGAGAGGTGAGTTCGGGTTTCTTATAAAATATGAAATGCTAGCTTAGGATAAAATAAATAAAACTTAAGTAACAACATGGTTCATTGTTTATTCAAAGATGTACAATTTAAAATAATGCTTAACCTGAAGCTATAGTGAGAGAAAAGCACTAAACTTGTCAGAACGTGCTGCAAACTTGTGATTTAATCTCAGAGGAGAAGACTGATCTGCTGTATGTTGTATCACACGAATGAAAGACAACAGGTCTAATAATGAGCAGAAAGTCTGTTAAAGTCTCAAACCTGATCGTGTTTAATGCCGTATTTGATATTTTTTGCCTGTAATGAAGTTTATTTTGCCTAAACATGCCCGATTTATTTGCTTCAGAATGTGATTAGAAGAACCAAAGTGTTCAAAAAGCAACTTGTTTTTTTTTGCAAACAGGTTTTGGAGTAGATCTTCGGGGACATTTCTCTCAAACATGGCACGTACAAATCTTCTTAATCAGCTTAAATTGTTTTCACTTTCAATAAAATGTCATATTTCCTTTAGAAGAAAGCTCTGTTTGAATGAAAGGCCAGTTTCTGTGTCTTCATGGTTCATTCTTTAAAAGACTTGAATGCAATGTTTGTGTTTCTTTAGCTGTAAATCAATATTTCAAGTGTTTACTGACACTATTTTAGTCAAATGTATTATGATACAGTAAGTATACTTCTGCACAAATTAGGGCTGCACGATTTGGGGAAATAATCTAATTGTGATTTTTCTGACAGATATTGCGATTCGATTTGCGATATTTGTTTTTAAGCGACCCAACGGAAGTTTATTGTAAAATGCGGCCATGTCTCCGGCTAGGAAGGTCGTATCAACGTGCTCCCGTCTCCAGCACCCCCGCAGCCCGAGCTACGAGTGAAAGATCTAAACTTACATGAAACTTCCGTTGGGTTGCTTTAAAGTCGAGCTTCAGTTTAAGATTCACCCTGTAATAGAAACATGTGATGGAGCATTACTAACCTGACTCAGATGGTTGGTTTCACCAAACCATCTAGGAAAGCTCCATTGGAAGCCATTTGGAAAGGGCAGGCACTTTCAAAAATACTTGGCAGGTGATTGGATTAATCTGTCAATCACCTTCTATCATGTGCCACTTCTGGTTGGTTAACAATGGCTGGTACATGTGGAGCACAGCACTTCTGATTGGTGTGGATGAGTGACACACAGGAAGAACAAAAAAAAATCGCAGGCTTTGCGATTTAATAATCGCATCATTTCAAATTTCGATTTAAAATCGATTAATCGTTCAGCCCTAGCACAAATAGCATGTACACATGGAAAGTACATTACCTTAAGTGCAATTTGAAAGTATTTGTATCCAACTTGAGCTTTAGTAATTACCTTTATTTAATAACCAGTTTCTTTGAAATACAGATTAGATATATGACATATAATCACCAAATCATTCATCTGGTTATTAAAGGCTAACATACAACTTTATTGATCCCTTGGTCAAATTCATCATAATCTTGACAGTGTCTTTTTAATAATGAACTTGTATCAGTTCTGTCTGCAAACAACATAAAGCATTGTGTTTACATTTGATTACTGACAAGAAAATGTACATGTGATGGTCTAACTCACATGTGTCAAACTCAAGGCCCGGGGGCCAAATCAGGCCCTTGGTGGATTTAATTTCAGCCCGCAGGATAATTTCTAATTACTATTAGATCTGGCCCGCCGGTATATTGCACGCACACCTTCACTCAATCCTGAGGATCTCCTCAGCTCAGAGCCTGACCCCAAACATTGATGAACTTGCACCCAAGATGAGATGCCAAGTATCTGCTTGAACTAGCATCACAGAGCAGCAACTGAGTTTCAATGGATGTTTCCTTCTGCACTTTTTCTCTCACGACAACAGGGCATGTTTGTTTTTTTCTTTGAGGGAAATCGTTTTTTAGAAGCTGTTGTTGGCCTGTGGAGAAATGTAATCATAAGAAATGACTGGAAAAGTTGCAGATAGAGCCATAAGAAATGAATGCAACTGATTATTTAATGTTTAATGTTGTTTTTATAGGCAATAATTTAAGCTTTGTTAGTTCCAGGTTTAATATGTGCAATAAGTTCATTTCAATAAGTTTTGCAATAAACATTGAACCAGTCCGGCCCTCCACTAGTACCCATTTTTTTTATTTTGGCCCACTGTGTATTTGAGTTTGACACCCCTGCTCTAAATAGTAACTTTTCTGCAGCTTTTGGTTATATGACATGATCTTCTTCAGCAGGAGTTTTAAACTTGTATGATTAGAGTTTAAAGATTTTATCAAAATGGAAATTTGGGTCCAAAGAAAATGTGCAGTGAAAGAACATGTGACCATAACATCCAGAAGTTTAAAGATTTTTTTAAAAGCGTTATATATAACACAAAATAAAGAGCCTCAACTCGACAAGTCCACATTTATTTGCATTGACAAGAAGCATCGGTCCAGCAGAATAAAAGCTTTAGTGCTCAACTTGTTTGCATATCAAATATAAAACACAACAACTTGTATTTGTCCAGTAACTCTCTTCTTCCTCTCACATTCATCAGGTAGAAATGCTGTTTGAATCTTCACAAGTATCCCAGGTCTGTGCATACTGAACGCATCCACAAATATAAAATATAACCAGAAATACATCTGATTATCCGGCTACAATCTGTCAAAATCCCAACATACGCTGCATGTAATACACCAGTCAACTCTTCATCAGGTGAATAAAACATCATTATTTTTAACATTTTAATCTACAAAAACAGGTTAAAAAAAAGCTTCATTTTGCTGCATCCCGCCATTGAAAAAAATCACAGAGTTCTTTAATAAAATAGTGAATGTAATTTGTGTTTGCCATCAGATTTATGTCAATATCAAAGCTTCCAAAACGAGTACTTACAATAAGGAATGCATTTTTTTTTTTGATAAATAAGCATCAAAAGACATATTTAGTGTCATCACAACAATACCAAATATCATCTGTTTGTATTTATCTCATATAAACCCTGCAAGATGTCTTTTAAGATATTCATTATTTAGCTGCTATACAACAGCTGAGATGGGATTATCCTAAATAACTTACAAAATGCTTCAGGGAACATGTGGAATTGTATGTCCTCTGAGTGACTGTCCAAAAATCTTTGTGTATATTTCTGAATATTTTGTGCATTTTACAGAAACCAAACCACCTGCAGCAGTAAACTGACAGCTGACTCGCAGGATTTCAGTCTGTGTTTGCAGCCTGAATTGTAATTGAATCCCTGAGAACATGAAGCAGATACAGTAGTAGACACAATGCCTTGCAACAGAGCACTAAAGCAAGCCAAACTCCATATATATGTCTTACAATTAAGAAGAAATATAAAATAAATAATCAGCTTTTGATCATTGATAAATGGTATTTTTCATTATTTTCTGAGATTGTATAGACCAAACGATTAATCGAGGAGATAAGCAGCGCTACAATAACCAGCTTCGTTTTGATGGGCATTTCTGTGTATAATTTGGACCACATGTGATAAGTGAGGAGTTATGTTTTATATAAATACTGAAGGCATGACCAAGCACATCATAGTGAACTTTGGTTCTCCCTGATTCTGATGTTTGTTAAAGATATGGCTTCCAAAGATATTCCTTCCATCTTTTTTCTGAGAACAACAACTTAGTCTACAAAATAGGATTTGGGCTCTTTTTGCACACAGTGTCAGCAGGAGCAGAAAGTTTACATTCAGCAGCTTTGCGCACGCGCAGCGAGGATCAGGCCACGGAGGACTTTTTCTCCCTCTGCCGCAGGTGGATCTTCATGTGCCTCCGCCTCTCGTCGCTGCGGGCGAACTTCCTCCCGCACTGGTCGCAGGAGAACGGCTTCTCCCCAGTGTGTGTGCGGATGTGTGTGGTCAGGTGGTCGCTGCGGCTGAAGTTCCTCATGCAGATGCGGCACTGGAAGGGCTTGTGGCCGGTGTGGATGCGCAGGTGCCGGCTCAGCTCGTCAGACCTGGAGAACCGGCGGTCGCAGCTCTCCGCCGGGCACGGGTACGGCCTCTGGTGCACGGGTGTCTTGCTCGGTCGGTTCGGGTACTTCCTGGGTCTCAATATGGGTCTGAGAGGGAGGCTCTGGTGGTTTGGAAAGGCAGCAGCCATGGGGCCATCTGCGGCCACAGAGGGCGCGCCGAGCGTAAAGTTCCTGATGGTGTTGAGGGGAGTGAGAGGGGGAGGCACCCTGAGGGAGTCCAGAGGGTAAGGGAGGGATTTCCTTTCAGAGAAAGCCGCCTGGAGGTCTCTCTGGCAGCTCTGCGGGTAGAAGCCTCCGTAGTCCGGCATGATGGAGAGCAGGGTTCCATCCACACTCGGTTTAGGCACGGAGCTGTAGTTTTGGGGCGGGAGGTAAGACACGGAGCAGGTGGATGTGGCCAGGTAGCCCCCTGCTGGCTGCTCCTGGTACATGTCCCCGCTGCAGGAGTAGGAAGGGCCCGCGTGGGGGTGGGGGTGGTGGTGAGGGGGCGCGTACATGTGGCTGATGTCCGGCTGGCCGTGCGCCATGGTGTCGTCCCCCGCTGCGTAAATATCTGGCGATTCTGAGCACGTATTCGGCCCCGGGGCAGCGATGTCAGCGCTGATCACGTTGATGACGCCCCCCGGTGTCCACGGGCCTCCGGAGCCGCGAGACTCCACCGAGAACTTGCCGGTCAACGCCACGGGGTGCGTGCGTAAAGTTGCCACGTAGTGTGCCAAGTCTCCGTGCAGAGACAGCTCCGGTGTGCTCTTCCCCTCAAACAGGAGATCACCTGCAAAATGGAGCAAAACACCACCGGTTAGAAAAAAACTAGAAACATGATCATATTTTAAGATCATTGCACAATGTTCATTTTACGCGCAACACTTCTTATGAGTTAATTTATCTTGTTCAGGATCCCCATTAGCACTAAGCACAGGCTATTCTTGTTAGGTAAACACCAACCTACAGCCAAGCATATAGGCCTACTTAACAAACAAAACACCCCCATATCGACGTGTTTTTTTAAAAGTTAAACAGCATAGAGATTACATTTATTTTCCAATAGTGACCTGGGCAAGGAGAAGTATCAGGTCGATGTAATAACAATACAAATCACAACATGTCCATGCATCAACAAAAGCAACAAACATGCATCCAGACATGAGCTGTTATTATGCAGTGAAGTAAGAACAGTGTGTGGTACAAAAAACGCATGTCCTAATTACGGAATCGAAACAAAATGTCATCAATCAATAAGCCAAACACAATGTGATAAAGCAATCACAATTTCTCAAGCATTCAAGAAAACGTGATTTGTTTTCAAATGTAATTAAGGTTTAGCCAGTTGATTTTCTTTACATTGTCGGTGCAATCAGAGTTATTATGTTGTATCCAAACTCAAATCCTTACCGCTTTCCCCCTCCTCCTCTTCCTCCCCTACAGCCTCCTCTTTAAACTCCATCGACCCCTCCGCAGTGTAAACATCTTTGAGATTAATGTTATCCACAAAACTGCTCAAAGACACGGACATTTCCTCCGCTATTCTAGCAGCCATTATGTAGATCAGGCGAGTCCAACTAATATTCAAATCCAATGCTCTGCCTCCTGCAACATTTTGCCTCTTATCTCTGGTATAAAACATCTCCGGGATGATGCATGTTTGGTTATAAAGGGGATCTCTGGGTGTCCCGGTACGTCATTCACCAAATATGGACTTGGGTTTCGAAGAAAAAAAAGAGGGAACTCCAGAAATAGGACTGGTGGAGCTCAGCTCACCGTGACGAAGAAACAAAATAACATGTAGGAGTTTATTGAAATAGACACAAAACATTCAGAAAATCTGAATTTAGTGGGATTTCTATCGAACATTTATCACGTGTTTCTTGTTTTTCGCAGGCTTAATGCAAAGCGAGAGGAACTAGGATCTCCATCACTCGGAATTCCGGTCCCAGTGTCTCCATACATGGATGCTCCGGGGAGGTGAGAGGATCTGGCCCGCTCTATATGGCTGGTATCCGGGTAAAATCGAGTTGCATTGTTTTGTGTTGGTGCCAGCTGAGCCCACACACTGCCTGCACACACACATTTGTTTCCTCTGTCAGGAGCAGATTACTGAGGCTGCCTTTTGTTGGCCCCTGAGATAGATGAGGTGATTAGTGAGGGAATAAGCATCTGATTTAATTTATTACTTTATTAGCGATTTGGTTCGTCTCAATGTTGCCTCCTGTTCAAAAATGGATTTGCAGTTTAGTTAAGTTTATATGAAGATTTAAGTTAGTTATGTCATCTGACTTTACATGTAATATTAGTTATTCTTGCATTTTACTTGCACCACTAATGCCATTTTATGTCTTATAGTTTATTTTGCATTGTTACAGAAGCCTGGAAGTGAAGATTGTCATGGTCCACAACACTTTAGCTATTGTGCATGTGAATTCAAAGCCTTATATTTTCAAAAATCATCCTTTAAGACTTTGTTATTGTGGCAGGTACGGAAACCTTGAATGGCCATGGTTCAAACTTTTTATTTCCATGCGTCTTCCCGTCATAACAAGTATATTTTAGTTGATCTTGAGTCATGATTATATCACATCCAATGACAGATGTCTTAGTGTTTTGTTTGTGATATTTTCACCAACCTTGGATCGTTCTACTTCATTCTTGATGTTGGATTTTTGGATCAGCAGTTTTTGTAGAACACTGCAAAAAGAAAACCTGTCTAGACTTTGGTCAGCAGCTATTTCAAACTGTAACAGTGCAAATAGACCTGCATTCAATTCTCCACAACAGGGACCACTTTCATTTGTCCGTTTGTTCGTAATGGTACGAGTGGCCCAAAAAAGTGCATCGCCCTTTAATGAGGACGTCTCTCTGTGTGAACTTTTTTCCAAAGCGTTCATCAAACCTGAGCAAACACATCTTATTGCAATCCTATATAGGGTGTTGTATTCTACTCGTGATCAAAATGAATGCAGCAGAATCAGAGACTGCATTTGTTTTGTATTCTTATGTTAAAACCTTCAGCTTACCTCACCAACAATGCAATTGATCATAATGATAAGTAACAGCCTATTAGCTTCAGAGCAGAGCAGGTGCTCCTTTAGTCAGAGAGCCAGATAAGAGGAGGTTGTGGTGGATGGATCAAACAAACACAGGACCCAGAAGATCACTGCTCAGGATCCTAAGGAGACATTGTTGTAGTGGCCAAATTGTGGTACTACAACTTCTGTCAGTCTGTGACATAATGGGCCTAAAAATACTTTCTATACATCCATGTTCGTATCCCATTAAGCCAAAATGTCAGAGGTTACTTCTGCTGTGTGACCTTCATGACCTCGGATTGACACCTCACTTTGAAGCATCAAAAATACTGAAGCAGTAACAAAACAAAATGCTTTTTTCTGTCTTTCTAATAAAGAAATGTGAAGGTATCTGCCTCATCCTCCCATTGTCTTTAAACACAGGCCTTTCTCAGTACTCTGCAGACTTTGGGTGTTAATTTTGCCATTTTAAGGGCCAAAAATGTGAGATGATGTTCTGACACATCACTTTGGGGTTACAAAAGTTAACAAAACAATCAAAACTACTATCTATACATCCATGTTCGTATCAAGCCAAAATGTCCACTTTTTCACGTATAATTCTTGACTCTTGCACCGAACAACCCTACTTACTTTACTCAAAACCACGTTTTCCTTAACGTAACCAATAACAAATAAGGTTGTGTTTGAATTCAAGTGTTGGAAATGTTACAGATTTGACCTCAAACAGAAAGCAAATCGTGATCCCTTTAGATGTTAAACAGTAAACAGGACAGATTTAAATCTGTTTGATGAAGACGAAGCCTTCTGCTGCACATGGACAAACACACACACATAGACACACACACACACACACACACACACACACACAGCGAACAGCTCCTCATGCCTTTTGAACGCCCACACTTACAAAAATGTGTGTGTGTATTGTCGTTGTGTGGCGAGCCGCCCACCCTGTGGCAGATGGGGGTTTGGCCGATACACGCACACACACACACACACACACACACATGAACACACACCACACACACATGAACACACACACACACACACACACACACACATGAACACACACACTCTGCAACGAAGAGAATGAGAAACAAAATGCACACACTAAGGAAATACACACACTTTCCAATCAACACACACACACACGCACAAAAACACACTTTCACTTGTCTAAATACTCTGTAACACATACACACTTTTAGTTCATTTGCAAATCCACCCACACACACAAATACAAACTCACACAATGCAATAAACAAACTAAGAAACCAAATACACACACTTAAGCAGCAGACACACACTTTCTCACAAACAGACACGCTCCTACACACACATGCATGCACACGATGACATAGACACTTTCACTTGTTTTTTCTCTGTAACAAATGTACACACACACACTTTCTTTGTCAAAATCTGTCAAACAAACAGAGACACACACACACACACACACACACACACCACACACAAAGATACACACTTTGACTTATTTTCACTGTAACTCACACACATCAGCACAAACACACGTTACCCGTCAAAACCATCAAACCAGCGCACACACCCTTTCTTTTTCCTCTCTCCACACAAACACTGCAAAAAACAGGCCGAGAACCAAAACACACTCACTTTCTCAAGAACACACACACACACACACACACACACACACACACACACACACACACACACACACACAAGCATGTACACTTTGACTTACCCTAACACACACACATCCATGCAAACACAGAAAAACACACTTTATTTGTTTTTCTTTTCTCTGTTACAAATACACACACCAACACTGTTTCTCTTTCAAAATCTGTCGAACAAACACACACAAACCCACACACACTCTCTCTCACTCACACACACACACACACACACACACACACACACACACACACACACACACCGTGCCCTGCTTCCACCCTTCGCCCACGCTGCTCCGGGCCGCCGAGGCTCTGGGGGGTTTCTGGTTTTGTGTTTGGAGGCTCGGGGTGTCAGCCGGGGGTCCGGGCGACGGCAGACCCCACCACGCCGATTAATCATCTGTCATCTGCAGTTTTTGTTAATATAGATCTTTGTCTTCGTCCTCAAACGATGCTCGGGTCGGCCTGCTTACCGCCTGCCGTCCTCTTTTACATTATTAGAATCGAAAAACAAAAAAATTCCACTTTTTTCTGCCACTTCTCTCTCCGTACGTCAGAGGTTTCTTCTGCTGCGTGACCTTCGTGACCCCGGATTGACACCTCACTTTGAAGCATCAAAAATACTGAAGCAGTAACAAAACAAAATGCTTTTTCTGTCGTCCTTATAGAGACAATTGAAGGTATCTGCCTCAACCTCCCTTTGTCTTTAACACAGGCTTTTTTCCGTACTCTGCAGACTTTGGGTGTTCATTTTGCATTTTAAGGGCCAAACATTTGAGATAAAGATGTTCTGACACCTCACTTTTGTAGCATCAAAAATACTTAAGTAGTAACAAAACAATAAGTGGCTTTTTCTGCCTCCATACAAAGAGAAAGTTGTACCTTATCTCCAAACGTATATCACAAAGACCTGCATGTTTGTCTAATGCTAACTGCTACCAGCTTCTTTACACAGTAATCCATGTTTTATTGCACTTCTTAAGACTCTTTTAAACCTTAAAACCTGCATATATACGAGTTTAAAAGGTTACAAATCATTTTATTCAGTACTCAACAAAGTGTAGTTGCCTTTTAATAGACTTACATCGTACCATTGCCAGAAATTGTGAGACGTACTGACACCTCACTCTTGTAGCATCAGACACACTGGAGGAATAACAAAAGTGGCTTTTTTCTGCTTTCCTGATGAAGAAATTTGAAAATCTGTACCTCAAACTTTTAACATATTTGACACAGTTTTGCACGTTTGTCTAATACTATCTTCTGCTAGCTGCTCTGCTCAGTAATCCACTCAGTAATGCACTTCTTAAGACTCGATGAGAGTATTTGTGTAACATCAAATCTGAGAGTGTATGAATCCGTTCAAGTCTTACGTTGGTTATTTTGAGGTCCAACAAAGTGCATTGTATGTGTTGTAAACCTGATTTTATCCATATTCATTTGTTTGACAGAAGCAACGGTGCTTTTATCAGCCACGTGTACAACATTGCGCTTCTCAAAGCAATGTCAGAAATATCTCCTTTATCCAACAATCACATCAGTAATTATCTTCATTTTCTGGGCTATTACTTCCTCATTTTCTTTATCACTCAATTCATTTCTGTTTAAAAAGGACGTCAAAAATAAAACATGAACCCAGAGCCTGATCTTTCTTCATAGATATTTCAACAACAAAAAAATCCCCGTCCTCTTAGAGATGCAGGTTTATCATCAACAGACTTTAAATACACATCATAAATCATCTTGAACTGAAGGTGTTTTTTCTTTACTAAATGCCGTATGACTCATTTAGAGAAGAGACGGAACAAGTTTGAGTTTCATTCAAGAGTTTGATTATGAAATACTATTATGATATTTAGTCTGACGAGGATTCTGATTTCTATAAGTATGATGACATTTAGGCTTTTAAATAATAAATAAAGCGCCATGTTACTACGCTCCTAAAATGACATTTAATTTGAAGGTGACTCTCACGTCTCTCTGATTTTTGATCGACCTGCAGATGAGTCAGGTTTTGGGAGGGGGTTTCTGGGAGTTTTCTTGGCGTTGAACCCTTTCTAACCAAGCCGTCAATAGGAGCCATTGCTTATTCATGGGAAATGTATTGACTGCTGAGTGTCGGATAATAGACAGGCCGCCGAAAGAGCGTGGAGCGGAGAGAAAGGCTGCGACACCATCTTCAGTTTCTCTCAGTTATAGCTTGTCCCGCGATATCACACCAGGATAATTAGCTTTCTGCAGGAGCACATCTGAGGCCAGAGAAACATTTAGGGCATAAGTCCAGAATAAGTTGCTTTTCAAACTCAGACTCATTCACAACGTCTTTGACATTTTCATTGTCTGGTTGCAGAAGCACAAAACAGGGTTTTTAGGAGTACAATTCAAACACTTTTAAGCTCTTACAAGGCATCTTAACCGTATGAATGAAAATAAAGGCTTTCATGTAGCAATCAATGTACAACGTCTATTTTCCCAGCTGGCCATATTAACTTCTTTGTTATTGTAGTAATTTTAAACATTAAAAGATCTTGTTCAGTTCATGAAATGATGATGAAAGTCAAGCTTTTTTCAAAGAGTATGTTCGAATTCAATCTCATTCCTGATGCTGAAGACATAACTTTTCAAATGAAGCATCTTCCAAAGAGCTTTTACAAACACCTTACAAGATAAAACCAAACTATATTCTCTGTGTAATACAGCATTTCAAACTAGATCTTTTGGCTTTGTCCAATAGAGCACATGTGTCAAACTCAAGGCCCGGGGGCCAAATCAGGCCCTTGGTGGATTTAATTTCGGCCCGCAGGATAATTTCTAATTACTATTAGATCTGGCCCGCCGGTATATTGCACGCACACCTTCACTCAATCCTGAGGGTTTCCTCAGCTCAGAGCCTGAGCCCAAACATTGATGAACTTGCACCCAAGATGAGATGCCAAGTATCTGCTTGAACTAGCATCACAGAGCAGCAAACTGAGTTTCAATGGATGTTTCCTTCTGCACTTTGTCTCTCACGACAACAGGGCATGTTTGGTTTTCTCTTTGAGGGAAATAGTTTTTTTGAAGCTGTTGTTGGCCTGTGGAGAAATGTAATCATAAGAAATGACTCTGGAAAAGCTGCAGATAGAGCCATAAGAAATGAATGCAACTGATTATTTAATGTTGTTTTTATAGGCAATAATTTAAGCTTTGTTAGTTCCAGGTTTAATATGTGCAATAAGTTCATTTCAATAAGTTCTGCAATAAACATTGAACCAGTCCGGCCGTAGTCCACTGGTACCCATTTTTTAGTTTTGGCCCACTGTGTGTTTGAGTTTGACACCCCTGTCTAGAGGATCATTTTAACACGTATGTATTGTCCGGTTGCTGAGGAACCAACCATAGTTGTGTACAGCTTTCTAAGAATAACAATTAAAGCACTTTTAATGCAGCTAAACCGAAAATGTGCAGACGTTCCAAGCCTCTACATTTACTATTATAACATTTCCTAAAGAAGTCTTTCATCCAACCATCACAGTAAGGATTTAACTAGTTCTTTCATTATAAATACAACTGATTATTGTCCTAGTTTTTCCAGTGTTTTTCCTAAATAGCACCATCAAAAAGCAAATATATTTATCTAGTACAAAACTTGAAATGTAATGAAAGCTGGATCTTTAGAGAAGCTGTGTAGTTTGCCTGAAAACATTCATCAAATATCAAAACAGTTGCACACTTTTCTTCCTCAACTCATCTATTAGTCAGATAATCGCCAAATCCCAATATCATCAAAAAGCTTCAATTCCTTAAACAAAGTGGCATCGACTCTACAAAACACAACTAACCTATACTCCAGGCCACTTTACACTTCAGCTATAACGTATATGTCTCCCAGAAAACACACTTGAGCTACACAGGAGCACCATATGCTTTAAGCAGAGGAAAACGTTGATCAAAATAACATTTTTGTCCCTAAATGTGAGCAATATTAATACCAGTTATCATAGAAAACTAAAGTGTGAAATCAGTTTCTAAGCTCTTTCAGCTGTAATTTGGACATGTTGATGTCTTTCTCTTCATCTTAATCACACACAAACACATTCATCCTCTCATACTAACTGATGTAAACATAAAAAGCAAGAACAATCTGTTAAAGTTGAGCGTCTGGAGACACAGAACCAGCCAAATGAACCCAAAAAAACCCTGAAAACCTTGAATGTCCCATCTTTGTGACGCCACTTTACCATGATATGTACTTTCAAAACATATAAGAGGTTATTTATGAGCTAAAGTGTTCAATAAACTGTGCAAAAACCCCCTAAATACCTGCAGGTGACCCTTCTGCTCGCCCACCCTTATATGACAAAGGAAGAAACTCACTTTAGGGAGAGGAATCGTGCGTCGGGCGTCCTCCTCCTCGGCTCTCCTGAGAGATGGAGGGAGAAACGGAAAAAGGATACGATCAGAGAAGCTTCTGGAGCGTCTGACGGTGCGAGCGCAGAGTCACCCGGTTCCTGCCTCGCCCCCGGAAAGGGTCATCATCACCCGGGGTCCGAGTGGGCTGCCAATGACAAAAAGACAGAGAGCGAGAGAGAGAGAGAGGGGGGTGAGAAACAATACGATTGTTCCCACCTCACTTTGCTTCCACCCTCGCAGTTAAAATTGTGATGGTAATGAAGTGGATTTTTTGCAGGACAGCAGATTGAAACAGAGAGACGTTTCTCTGACGGAGGCCCGAGGTGTTGTAGCACATAGATGTGTATAAATACTATACATATGAAGGTAGAAGCAGTAGAGGGGGAAGTTTTTAGATTAGTAAAGTACTGATAAAGGTCCTGCATCTTCCATACTTAAGTAAAGAGATGACTTTGTATGGGGTTTTATATGTTATATGGTTGCATCGACTCAGGTGTCTTGTGTCTTATCTGTCAGAGAGAAACCATTATTTATTTAATTGCATTGTTATTATCATACATTTTACCTCCTTGTGTCTATTAACCTGATATATATTCTGCTGCATGTACCTTTTAAAGTTCTTAACAAATAATCTGAGGGGAATTAATGTTGTTTGTTTTTAACTTGTGAAGTGTCATTTTGTAAAGCACTTTGAGCTGCATGTGCTGTACCCTCTCTCCCTCTCTCCCTCTCTCCCTCTCTCCCTCTCTCCCTCTCTCCCTCTCTCCCTCTCTCCCTCACTCCCTCGCTTGCTCCCACGCTCACTCGCTTTGGCTGTGAGCTGCGGGCGCCTGATAAGCCAACATCCCCACTTTCCTCACTTACAGCGCCCATGGTACAGGGCAAATGAAACGTGTAACCGGGGTGAAAAGGCCGTTACATTTACTTCATTATGAATCTAGGCCAAAAATTAGGATGAGCACCAACGGTCAAAAATGTTTTTTTCCCTCCCAGAGCAAGCGCAGCCCCCCCCCCCCCCCAGACATGGCGCCCTATGCCAAAAACCGGCCCTGGGTCCTGCATCTTCCATACTTATGTAAAAGTACGTTTGTGTTATCAGTAAAGTAAAAGTATTCATCTTGCAGTAAAATGTCAGAGTTTCACAATTATGTATGATGTTTTTGGAATAAAGGGATATTTCATTTAAACAATGTCTCAGTCTCTGTTTTATTGAATTGTTGAGGAAACATTTCTTGCATGCCAACACGGTGACCCAAAAAACAAGCAATACTGTTAAAAATAAACATATTCCAAACTTTGTACAAACCCTGATAAACTAAGTCATTATTTCAATTGATTTAAAGAAGATTTGAGATGAAGACAAGCTGTTTTAAAGAGTTGGATGTTTTCATCAGAAATAGTCACGATCAAAACATCTAGGAAACATGGCTTTCAATGTTGATGGAGAAAGTGTGTTGTGTCGGTGTGGATATGTATATTTGTTATAGATTGAAAACGATAAAGTGTGTGTGTTCTTGCATATGTGTGTGTGTGCATGTACGTGTGTTCATCGAGAGTAAATAAAGTATTTGTGTGTGTGTGTGTGTGTGTGTGTGTGTGTGTGTGTGTGTGTCCTTAATTATTGCATTTCGTTTCTCAGTCTGTTCATTGCAGTATATGTGTGTTTTATGAGTGTGGACAGGAAAAATAAATGTTGTGTGTGTGTGTCTCTTTGTGTGTGTGTGTGTGTGTGCGTGTGTGTGTGTGTGTGTGTGTGCGTGTGTGTGTGTGTGTGTGTGTGTGTGTGTGTGTGTGTGTGTGTGTGTGTATGTGTCCTTAATTATTGCATTTCGTTTCTCAGTCTGTTCATTGCAGTATATGTGTGTTTTATGAGTGTGGACAGGAAAAATAAATGTTGTGTGTGTGTGTCTCTTTGTGTGTGTGTGTGTGTGTGTGTGCGTGTGTGTGTGTGTGTGTGTGTGTGTGTGTGTGTGTGTGTGTGTGTGTGGTGTGTGTGTGTTAAAGGGGTTTCC
This sequence comes from Dissostichus eleginoides, assembly GCA_031216635.1. Classification (NCBI taxonomy): domain Eukaryota; kingdom Metazoa; phylum Chordata; class Actinopteri; order Perciformes; family Nototheniidae; genus Dissostichus; species Dissostichus eleginoides. Next base: position 26,675,084 of record CM062278.1, read on the forward strand.
ATTGGAGCAGAAAGGGCAACCCCCTCTCCTCCTCGGGGGGCTGCGTGGGCGGACGGTCCTCAGCAGATGGATGGCTGCTCACTTCATTTTCCTGAAACATAATAATAGTGATATAATGTTAATATACGATAATTCGATACGATACGATATTACTTGAATGGTCAGATCAAGTCTGAAATTTGATTTGCATCACAGCAGCTCCATGTGTAACATCAACATAGACACACAACAAACATTTAACATAACATCCAAATAGCACAATATGATGTTTTTGTTTACTATGTAGGTTGTTTTAGTTTCTATCTATATTCTAAGATTCATTTTAAGTGTCTTTTATTGGGTATACATGGACTTTAATGACTCGAAAAAATTACTTAAAATCTTTAAAAAACGACTTAATATCTTAAAATAAGGACTTGGTTTATTATTATAATCAATTGGGATTGCCAAAAAAATATCTGTATTTCAAAATGATGATTTATTATCTCAAAATAATAAGCTAATACATCAAAATTAATCCCTTAGTATTCTTAAACAATTACTTAAAATCTCGGAATAACGACTTATTATCACAACTGAATTACTTATTATAAGAAAAAAGGAGGAACTAATTAAAATAATTACTGAGTATATTAACATAATTGTTAAACAATGAGCAATTATTTTCAGATAACTTATGATCTCATAATAAAAAAACTTAGTATCTCAAGATAATGACTTACTGGGTGTTTCTCAATGTCGAGGAAAGCTCCTTCAGAGCCACTATTTCAAGGATGCTACGTCATCGAAGGACTGTTCCAATGTCCAGGATCCTTGGAATTCTATCGAGGCCGGCGTCCTTCGTTGCGGGAAATGTCAAGGCTGCACATGTGTATCCTCCGCGGTCTTAAAATCCCCACAATGCTTTGCGCACGGACCAATTTCCAAAATCTTTGGCGGAAATCGCGCTCCATTTAAGGCGGGGCCTCTCATACGACGCACACCTGCACACCTGTTAGCCTGTTCCACCATTCTTCGTTTTCCGAGGCTAGGAAGGATTCTTGCCTCGCTTCTGAAGGACCTGACTCGGAAGACATGTCCTACCAAAGAAGCGTCCTCGACATTGAGAAACACCCACAATCTGAAAATAGTTACTAATTGTCTCTAAAACAACGACTTAGTATCTCGAAATAATAGAAACATTTTGAGAAAAAACACATTTGTATCTCAAAATACTTTAAAATGACATATAGTTGATCGAAAATAATGTGATATTAACTCGAAATAATGAGAAACTTTGAAAGAATAATATCTTAGTTTTTTTCAGTTTACTGACTTACAGGATTTCCCCCCTTTTTGGCAGGAATGGGCTTCCATACTGATGTTCTTTTCTTTTTACACATCCATGCTGTTGAATGAAGAGTTTTTTGCTTAAAGGTCCCCTATTATACTGTTCTTCATCAATATATAATAGGTCTCAGATATATACAGAACATGTCTCTGAAGTGTTTTACTCCAAACACCAAACTGATCATTGCAGCATCCCATAATCCCCTCTGTTTCAGCCCTGTTTCAAAAGTGCTGATTCTCTGTCTGTTACTTCAGATGAAAATAAGGAGCCCCTCCCCACGCCCCTCTGAGAGATATTTGGTTAGAAAGAACACAATGGTGCTCTAGGAGGAGATTCAGGTGATAAGGTGGGGGGGGGGGTTACCTTGGTTGCTGATTGGCTAATGGTTACACAAGCCAGAACATCGTTATGACATCATAAAGTGGCCAAAATCTGATCAGCTAATTTTCAGACAGGTTTTTATAGAAATGGATCAGGACAAAAAGAGAGAGAATCTTTTTTCCTGAAACTTCCTGGGAACACCTCTGGGGCACGTGAAAAAAAAACATGGGTAAACTATTAAATAAAAAAAATAAAATAAAATAAAAAAATAATAGAATACTAATAATAAATACAATTTAAATTATAAATATATTTAAAATAATAATTAATACAATAATAATAAATAAAATAATAATAATCATAATAAATAAATGACAATAAATAAATGACAAGTAAAATAATGAATTAAATAAAAAAAATGATATCAATACATAAACAATGTATAATTAAATAATAATTCATCTTGATAAAATATTTAAATAAATAATAACAAAAACAATAACAATAAAATAATACATAAACTTATAATAAAAAAAGAAATAATACATTGCAATAAATACATAACATTTTTATTTATTTTAATAATAATTATAATTTTTAAACCAGTGTTCTTGTTTATTATATTTCTTTATGCACGCTATTTTTTAGAACATTTATAAGTTATACTTTTAATCAGTGGTGGGGACAAAATTGGCCATTTCAAAAAGTGGTAATGGCGCCTATGGTTATAATTAAAAACAGTTTCTAGTAAAATGTCGCCACACAGTGGAAACATGGATGTATAGAGTGGAAACAGTCTGTTATTTATTCTACACTGTAACTTCCCGTGATGCTCCGCGCCAAAGCGGTCACGTGTTTCCTTGCGACCAATGGTGTCGTTTTTTTGGCCGTTACTATCCTCTTATTGGTTCAGCAAAAAATTTAAAAGTACTGTTTGAAATATTTTTCTTGTCGGAGGTTACAGAGCGCCAGAGAGGGCAGAGAAAGAGTTGTCAGAGAAGAAGACGTTGGATTTATAATAAACACAAATCATATTTCCTGGGGATAAAGCGAATTATTCATAAAAGGAGAGGAAGATAAGCCGGTGAGTTGCTATGGAGTAACGGCAATTTGAATTGAGCTACCTAGCATGCTATTTTCCACTTAGCTAACCGCTTCTGACTTTAAATAGTAATCTGTGTTTTTGGCGCGGCAGCTATCATGTTTTTAAAGGTTTAATATCGTCTCTGAATTGTTGATGTGTTTTTATGTTCATTTAAAGTGTGTAACTGTTACTTTCAAACCTATTTTTAGAGAAAAGAGTGCAACCATGGCTTCACACAACGGGATCGGATTGAAACGGGATGAGAAGGGGAGAAACATCCAGGTCGTAGTCAGATGCAGGTATGGACAGAAAACCAGGGGTGAATGAAGTGTTTAGACCTTTTTTAATTAAGCTAAAATAAGCAGTATTATGGTGTAAAATAAAGTGCATGTTCCCAGCTCAACTTCCTCTTTATGTGAGACTGTGATACAAGAGATACAGGTGCTTTGTTCATACCAAATTAAGCAGACATATTGACAAATGATTACGGCACTGCCCATAGATTAATTTAGATAAACTGCAAATATATACAGATCAAAAGTAGAAAGATGTGTCCTTTTTTAAAATATGTATAGAACATTATTATTATTATATACATTGAAGTTTGCTCTTGTTTTTTCAATTGCAACTCAAATGATATGGACAGACAAAACAATATTTTTCCTATGTATTGTCAAATTGGAGAGTTGAAATACCTTTTTCTCAAAGCTTTTTCATTTAGACCGTCATCTTTAAATGCTTGGATTACATAACATTGCATTTAGCTGACGCTTTTGTCCAAAGCGACTCACAATAAGTGCAATACACCAAAAAGATTCAAACTAGGAACAACAAGAAAAGTGCTGACATATTTACTTCAAACTGGTGAATATGTTTTTTTTTGTCTTCTTCCATCCATCAAATGTGAACAGTGTGGAGTAAAATTACCTTGCAGCATCTCAAATCAAATTTTCAACCATTTTTAGCAGGTTTAAAAAGAAAGGTATTCATAACATTTTGCTGCATTCACCTGCATACAATCCACCTGATAATGTCCCTAAACCCACATTATTTATCGTTGAGATGTTGTTCAGAGAAGTCACTTTGTGTTATTTTTTCAGACCCTTTAACACATTGGAGCGAAAGTCCTCCTACGGGGTGATGGAATGCGACTCCAACAGGAAGGAAGTGGTCGTGAAGACAGGAGGGATGAACGACAAGGCGGCACGAAAAACCTACACTTTTGACATGGTGAGTGGACGCATGCTGTCTTTACACACTTCAGTATGTAAGGGTGACACCGGTCAGTATAGATATATAATTACCATTCTCTTCAGGTTTTTGGTCCAGCAGCAAAGCAGATTGACGTCTACAGGAGCGTCGTTTTCCCCATTCTGGATGAAGTCATTATGGGATACAACTGCACTGTTTTTGCGTGAATACATTTTATTTTAAAATCTATAAAAGTGTTCATTTCTGTTTTGAGCTGCACTGTAATTATGTGTTCAATTGCATTATTGTTATAGAAAATAAATGAACATGTGTGTTTGTGCTGTGTTGTTCAGTTACGGGCAGACAGGTACAGGAAAGACGTTCACCATGGAGGGAGAGAGGACTCCAGACGAGCAGTTCACCTGGGAGGAGGTGAGGCAGGAGCACATAAAACGTGTTTATCTTTGTGTTTGCATAATCAAATCGACACCTTCTGTATGGAGTGGTGCAGGAATGAGTCAGCAGTTTAGCACTTCTTCTTTCCTCGCCTAGAGGTCATGTGTTTGTGGTTAGAAGTCTGAAATAAGGTCTATGGTTACCACAAGCTGAAGATGTTATTTTACGTCATAAAATACGTCAGTAAATACCGCACTGGTGAATTTAAACAGAGCGATTTCCAACAAGTGTCTATAGGAGACCACTAAATGTTATCACTCCAAACATTAGCCAACTTTAGATTATGTAGATCCGTCATAGCCTAACATTAGCTTTTTACTAATGACAATTGCCTTTTTAATATGAATAAATGGGATTAACCCAATGGGAAAATGTCATTGGCTTTTTGTTGAGAGAACCAGGGAGATGCTTACTTACATCTGACAGTCTGACACAATCACCACATTCAAGTCCCTCCTCAAAACCCACCTGTTCAGATGATCAGCCTACTCGCTGTAGTGCCACATGTCCCCTGTTTCCCTACATGTTCCCTGTTACGGTCCTTTTGTACTGTCTTAAACCTTTCCTTCGAATATTTTATGAATTGTAAGGTGTCCTTGGGGGCTTTGGAAGGCGCCTCAAAATAGAATGAATTATTATTGTTATTATTATTATTATTACTTCAAGGTCGGTTTACAGAGATACTGTTCATCATCCCTGCATACCAATTCTATTAACTGATAAAACCATTGTTTTTGATCTTAGGACCCTCTGGCCGGCGTCATCCCCAGAACGCTGCACCAGATCTTCGAGAAGCTTTCGGAGAACGGCACAGAGTTCTCCGTCAAAGTGTCTCTGCTGGAGATCTACAACGAGGAGCTGTTTGACCTGCTGAGCACCGGGGACGACGTCACCGAGCGGCTGCAGCTCTTCGACGACCCGCGGAACAAGGTAACATATTAAATATAGAAACTTAAACAATTTTGACTAATCCATTAATCGACTTGTTTCTCTAAGCCTCTGCCTCATTAGTATGTATGAGAAGAGGATGTCTTTTTTTCCTTAAATGCACTTTTAAGTCTGGGAAACCTTTTTTTTAAAGCATTCCACACTATAAAACGATCTGCTTTTGGTATAGCCTATCTGCAGCATGTGTGTGTATGTATACAGTAGATTTGTACGAGTATATGTATTTGCTGTATGTATGTATTATATGCATATATATTCATCTAACAATGTTCCTGATAAATAATCGTGTGTATGAGGCTCACTGGCAGTGAATGTAGGGGATTACTTTAGTTGTTGTTATTGTTTGTTTGTGTTCTGTTGCACGATATTGGAAAAAACTGACATTGCGATATGAAAAAATACAGGAATTGAAGAAAAGACAGTTTTTTTTGTCCGCAAACCATCCTTTCCTGAACTTTAATGCTATACAATTGGTATTTTTCTAACTATATTTAACCGGATGAAGGATTTTAGTCACGGACGTCTGGATCTTAAGTTGTCAGAGCAACAAGCTGAGCTAGCTCGGTTAGCAGCGCCGAACCGCCCTGGAGAAACACATGAAACTACTTTATTCAGTGTTTTTACCTTTAATCACCGGGTCCCTTTGCTTTGGAGATTTGATTGTGATTGGTGGGTTGCTGATGCAGAGTCTAGGGCTGCTCAATTAATCGTATTTTAATCACAATTTAGGATTTTTGCTTGCAACGAAAAATAATAAATTTTTCAATAAATGGATGTTTTCAAAGTAAATGGATGATCGTTTTTAATAATCGTGATATCAATTATTGACCCAAATAATCGAGATTATGATTTTTGCCATAATCGAGCAGCCCTAGCAGAGCCTGCATGTCACTCACTCACGTACCCCTGACATGAGGCGCGCGAGTTTTCCTTTTGTTTGTAGCAAAAGAATTGTAACATGACGTGTTTGAGTTCATTTGCCTACTTAATATCGCACGTCCAAAATATCGCGATTATCGTCACGACGCGATATATCGTGCAGCCCTAGTTCTGTCATTCTTTTTTTCTCTTTGTACATACAATCAGTACAGACCACTGTCTCATTTGTATGCCTATATTTAGCTTTCCATCTCTAAATGACAAACACCGTTTATGCATCGTCGAAAACGCATTAAAAATATTTTTGATCAGAAATGCACTTTTTTCTTATATTCTCTTATTTAGCTTTCCCTCGAAAGACCTGTTTACGATTGCTCATACAGATCAATTAAAATACGCAAATGGTTCCTGCTAATTCAATCTTCTGTGACCTCTCGTGTGTTTCAGCGCGGCGTGGTGGTGAAGGGTCTGGAGGAGGTGACGGTTCACAACAAAGACGAAGTGTATCAGATCCTGGAGAGAGGGTCAGCCAAGAGGAGGACGGCCTCCACGCTCATGAACGCTTACTCCAGGTAATAACAGAGAGAAAACTGAACCACACACCTTCAGACATTTCTGTATAAATGTATATACCCAATATTTAGTGCCTTGGAAGATTTGTATTGACCTTTCCCCCCCTTGTGTCTCTGCTCAGTCGCTCCCACTCGGTGTTCTCTGTCACCATTCACATGAAGGAGATCACTCTGGATGGAGAGGAGCTGGTGAAGATCGGAAAACTCAATCTGGTAAATATCCTTCGTCTCTAATATGGGCAGTGTAAAGTCATGTATCCTCTTGTGAGATTTCTAAAGGACAAACACCAGTCTTTGAAGTAGGGCTGTCCCGAATACCATTTTTCGGGCTCCGGATATTCGGTAGTAATCAGCAGCGAATATTCGGCCCGCGCAGGGGGGGAATGTGTAGTAATCAGCAGCGAACCGCTTCAACACGTGTATTTCGGTTTATTCACAGCATTCTTTTTGTTATTCTACAGTATTGTTGTGTTATAGTTATGTGTTAATGTAATAACCCAGTTTGTGTTCTTTGAAATTGAAAAGGATATCGCATTGTGTTTGTTACTTTCGTTGCAGTTGTATATGTCTTAAGTGTAATTTGGCTTGGCTTCCTATTTTTTTAATGGACATGCTTTTATTTTGAAGGAGAGTTAGCGCTGTTGACAGGAAGTTGTTGTTGCTATGGAAACAATGTGACGGAGATTTACGGAGAAAAAGTCATATCTACATATAAAGACGGAGAAAGTAAACGATAACGTTCATGGTTAAGTGTTAGCTTATTATATTATATGACTTCCCCTTTTTTAAATGTCACTAAAGTTATTCGTCTCTATTCCCCTCCCCCTCCAGGTGGATCTCGCCGGCAGTGAGAACATCGGGCGTTCAGGAGCGGTGGATAAACGAGCTCGAGAGGCGGGGAACATTAACCAATCTCTGCTGACGCTCGGCCGCGTAATCACGGCGCTGGTCGAGAAACGCCCCCACGTCCCCTACAGGTAGAGACACTCGGCCAATCAGGGAGATCGATGGAAAGGATATCGGTTTTTTGCAAATGAACCCTCATGACGTTTCCCCATGAATGAACTTTTTTAATTTTTTTAATTTATTGTACTATTTCAACAATTAGACAGTTTATACATCCGCAAAACAAACAAAAGTAGTAGAGGGCAGAAAGCATATCTTATGCAGAGGTATCCCTCCCGTTAGTCAGTTGCAGGATAAAGAAAAAATTGATAATTCTGTAATTAAATACTCACACAGATAAACACAATTCTATATATACACACACCCAGTGGCGTTTTTATATGTACAAAAGTGGTGGGGCACAAACAACTTAGATGTGTGTATATATAAGCTTCTGGTGCTTTTTTAAACACGTAAACAAATAGCTGTAGGCTATCCATGGTTCCGATAGAGAGGGGGGGGGGGGGGGGGGGTATAAGGAAAACACAGACACTCATCACCGAGGTCACAATATCAATCGATCCAGCAGAGCAATAGCCTGTAGGCAAAACACAGAAGATCAACAAAAGATGTGACATAAAATGAACTTCTCTCGTCTCCTCTTCACAAACTACACTTTTCGCGGCACACGTACTTACAGCCAATCAGCTCTCTGAATCATCAGATGACGTTTGGTAGGTATGTCAGCACAGTGCCCCTATGGTGATTATTTTTTTGCCGCACACATTGAATAGAAAAAGACTCTGAGCATGCGCAGTGTAGTTTTTACAGCACCCATTCACTTAGACAGAGAGAGAGGGGCTAGATCGGGGCTTGCCCCACGTCGCTCAAAACGGCTCAATAGGCACACTGTAGACGCTAATCAGAAGAACATAGACTTAAACAGCAATGTACAGACGAATCAGATGACTAAACATGATCTTAAAATATATTTTAACATATATGTTTTTTGCATATTTTTATAATTATTATTTGCATTACTTTCTGCTGACACTAGGTGGGGCTAATGACGAGTCGCCACTGCTTACACCTACATACATACATACATACATACATACATACATACACATACATACATACATACATACATACATACATGCATACACCTATTTCCAGGGTGACAATAAAATAATAAAGTAAAATTCATTCCTACAAGTCCATGTTCAGATTACAAGACAAGTTTCATTTCTCATCCTATTTTTATATAAACCATGATACTTATGATAATAGTCATTAGAGTTATTATATAGAAAGAATATGGAGGGATGAAACCCTCTTTAATGGTCACACATGCAGAGCACACAGCACACACAGTGAAATGTGTCCTCTGCTTTTAACCCATCCTAGCACCAGGAGTCTAGTACTAGGAGCAGTGGGCAGCTATTGTACAGCGCCCGGGAAGCAATGGGAGTGAGGGGGGAAGGGGGGTGTCCGGTGCGTTGCTCAAGGGCACCAAGGCAGGGCAGGAGGTGGACTGGGACCTCCCCAAGTAGCAGTCCACACTCCATATTTTAGGTCTGGTCGGGGACTTGAACCGCCGACCCTACAGCTCCCAGTCCAAGCCCCTACTGACTGAGCCACTGCCGGACAATATAGTATTTATAGTTATTATTATTATCATTTTTGTGATTTAGTTGTAGTTGTAACTTAGATAAATGATCTCCTGTTCCCCCAGAGAGTCTAAGCTGACCCGCATCCTGCAGGATTCTCTGGGAGGACGAACAAAAACCTCCATCATCGCCACCGTGTCGCCGTCCTCCAGCAACCTGGAGGTACGTCCTGTCGTCTCTGTGCATCCCTGCTTTGAGATGGATAACGCCTGCTTTTGAGATGTATAGTTTGGATTCTGTGGATGTTCATTGTTCTTGTACTCTTGTTCTGTCCGTCTGTGCAGGAGACTCTGAGCACGCTGGAGTACGCCAGCAGAGCCAAAAACATCATGAACAAACCCGAGGTCAACCAGAAACTCACCAAGAGGACGCTCATCAAGGTAGATTTCATAATAATGGAAATTACAGCAGATGATCTAAGAGTCTGTAAATTATTTAAATAAAATATATAGCAACAATCAAGAGTTTTGCAAATAAGTAAAATTATTTTAAAATCTATCCTAAAAGACACTTGGAGGCAGTGAAGGTCATATCAATGGATTGTTGAAAACCGGTAAACAAAATACATTTGAAATCAATCAAATGATAACGTTTTTAGGCATTTTGCTATGACAGAAATTAGGGGTGCAACAACTAATCGACTTAATCGATTAAAATCGATGACCAAATTAGATGCCAACTAATTCAGTCGTCGTTTCGTTGGTGACGTCATCACGTGTGTTAAGCTCCAACGTTATCGGTCTTTTTATCGGTACTGGAGACATTTTAAAAAATATGTCATATGGATTATTGCTACGTAAACATTATATCGCAGTCTTAGTGTCGCCAACTCGTTTCTAACATGCAAAAAGACAAAAGAATGCGTCTATGATGTATTTTCGATCTTTCCAATCCCGACGAGAGATCTCTCTCTCTCCCCCGTCTGTGTGCGAGGGGGCGGGGCGGTTCACACACACGCAGCTGCTACATGCATGCAACACACACACACACACACACACACACACACACACATGGCGGAGAGAACTAAGCGCTCCAAGGTGTGGTTACATTTTACCCGTCTCGATGTGGACAATGCTCGTTGCCAAAAGTGCAATAAGAGTTTAGCATGTAAAACATTTAGCAAAAGTGCACCACATTCAGACGGAGGAATGCACCGGGTTCGACTGTCTTTCTAGCAGCTCTGTAGCCCCATCCACGAGTAACGTTTCCACGTCAGGTATTATGTATGCTAGCAGCAACACACGGAGTTAAAGAGCAACGTGCAGGTTAGAGACACCAGTGAATAAATGTGTAGGAAAATGATGTATACACTAGATTTTCCAAAAAATATACATAAATATACACTACAGTGACATCTGGTGTCGTTTTTGTAAGACATTTTTACTTCCGCATAAAAAAAGCCTCCCCATGCGACCTCCCGCGTGTGACGTCACATGGGGGAGAGCGGCTGGTCTAACGTAGTAATAAACATGGATCACAATGCTAGTTTTGACACAGAAGAGGTTGAAAATAGATATTCGAATGCATATGACGGACCACAACCATATAATTATGAGCCTGCTAGGCGGCCAAGAGACCAGGAGCAGCCAAGGATTAGAAGAAATAACGGCCATCGGCGAGAAATGGAGCTGTGGTGTGAGGAGAACCAGTGGAGAACAGGGCAGCTGTCTTGGTGAGTGACCGGCGTTAGCTACAGTTAATGTTAGCTAACGTCGGTCACATCACAACATTGTAAAGTTAGCTATCATATATCAGGCTATAACTAAAGTAGTATTGATAATATAGTAACGTTACTGGCAGGACGATCTGGCGGAGAAAGGTTGTGGAGCCTCCGTTGATATGCCGTTGTAAATGGCTTGATGGAAAGCAGGTGTGTAGTCGGGGAGGGTGCACAGCTGATTGCAGCAGGTGAGTGGAGGTTGAGCCGGGAGCCAGGAGTGACAGCCACCACGCCCACACAAACAACACAGACAGGGGAAAACAAACAAACACAAAGGAGACGGCTGGAGGAGTACAGCCACCACAGCGTTACCTAATGCAACTCCACACTACGTCTTACGGTGCTGTGTACCGGGGGAGAGAGAGAGAGGAAGAGGGGAGAGAGGAACGAATGGGGGAGAGAGGAACGAAGGGGGGGAGAGAGATGTAATACGGTTTCCTGATAAACGTTTTGTTTGATAGGCCTCAGCTGTGGAGAGTATGTGCTGCAGGGAGGTGGATGCACCTCGCACAACGCACCCAGGAACGAAAGCTAGCTCCGGTCCTTTTCCTGTTAGGGAAACTGTGGACTCGATGTCCTGACACGCTGGAGTTTGTGCAACCTGCACAAACTCCAGCTCACCATGATTACAAATGGTGAAATGCAATGTAAAATTACCGAAAAAATACCAGCTCACTAAATCACAACCGCTCAAACCAACTACAAACTACTACCGCGGATTGGGCAGAGAAGGAGTCCGAGAAAGTTGCTCCCCCATGTGACGTAATATGACGCGTTTGGCGTATGACGTTAAAAAAAAGCAGTTTTTAGTAGCAGAGCTCAAAACGGCTCCTTTCCCTTCTGAATTATTGCCCTTATGTCCTGTAAAACATATCAAATCCTGCATTAACTTTTTTAATTGTAATTTTCAGGCAAGGTTAAGCATAAATCTAGTAAAAAAAAAAACCTGCAAGTTGCTCTTTAACTCAATGATACAAACATGGGTTAATGATTAGAGGTAACCGAGTTATTTATTCTGTTAAAGTTTCAGCTATTCTGTTCACAGTTCTGTCATCACATTATTTAATACGATTTGTTAAAACATTGTTTTTTTTTATGTGAAATATTATTTATTTTATTTAAATAAAAAGCAATGTTAATTTTGTTCACAATTTGTTTAGTTAATTTAATAATATGTATTTTTGAATCAAGTATTCATCTTTATTGTCTTCATTGTTAGTTTCATGCCTAAAACCACCTCAAGCTAAATCTAAAAGTTGATGGCTAAATAAGAGCCTTTGAGAAATTGTGCAAGGCATAATAGTCCGAATAGTCGATTGATCGTTTCATTAATCGATAGATTCATCGATTATCAAATTAGTCGTTTGTTGCAGCCCTAATAGAAATGATCGTTTCTTATTGCAATATCTTTCAACTCTTCTCATCCAATTTACTTTTTCCAGAAATGTCTTGGATGTACATTTTAAACAGCTTTCTAAGGAATATACTGACTTGTGTTTCTGTCCCTTCAGGAATATACGGAGGAGATTGAGCGTCTGAAGCGAGATCTGACTGCGACTCGAGACAAGAACGGAGTCTATCTGTCTTCAGAGAACTACGAGTAGGTCAACTTGACAAACACCAGTTTATTTGTTTGGCATTGTCCTTTAGATAATATGATATGATGATGTTAGCTGTATCTTAACTGTGTGTGTGTGTGTGTGTGTGTGTGTGTGTGTGTGTGTGTGTGTGTGTGTGTGTGTGTGTGTGTGTGTGTGTGTGTGTGTGTGTGTGTGTGTGTGTGTGTGTGTGTGTGTGTGTGTGTGTGTGTGTGTGTGTGTGTGTGTGTGTGTGTGTGTGTGTGTGTGTGTGTGTGTGTGTGTGTGTGTGTGTGTGTGTGTGTGTGTGTGTGTGTGTGTGTTTCAGGTCTATGTTGACTCGGATCAACTCTCATGAGGAGCACTCGGTCGAGTACAGCGACCGGATTGCTGCCATTGAGGAGGAGATTAAGAAGGTACGTGAGACTGGGATTAACAACATTTTAACAACAGTAAAAACGTTTAATGATGTCCGTTATGTATTAATTTTGTTCCTGTCTGCAGGTGACTGAGCTGTTTGTAGACAGTAAAACAAAGCTGGAGCAGTGCAGCGTCGACCTGGATGAGAAGCAGCAGAGGTGACTGATCCTGCTAGATTTGAAATGATTGCGCAGTAGATATTTTCTTTATTTTTAACATGATAATTGTTGTTGTTTTCAGGCTGGAGGAGACGAGTAAAGAGCTTCTGCAGACCCAAGATAAGCTGATTGAGGAGGCGTTTATCAGCTCCGAGCTCAGCGCGGCGCAGGAGTCCCTGTACAACACAGCCGGACAGGTACACACTACTTAAAGTGCACCTATTTTTAGGCAATAGCATAGGTCTCAGATGTATACAAATATATAAAAAACATGTCTTTGAAGTGTTTTGCTCAAAATACCAAACAGATCACCCATTCTAGCCATGCCTCATATCCCTCTATTTCACTTCCTGTTTCTAAAGTGTTGATTTGGGGTATAAAGCTTTAAAAAAAAAATAAAAGATTGATAAAAAATAAACAGGAGGGGTCTGAGCTCATGCGGGACCCGGCAGCTACTGTCTAAACTAAATACTGCCGTGATGAAACGCCATATCATGGATTATCAAGGATTATTTCTGAAACAGTATGGAGCTCAAAGGCTTTCTCTCTTGCCGGTTATACCAGAAGGTGAGTTCCTTTTTTATTTCCTGCTTCTTCACACACATGCCAGTGTGAGAAAAAGTTTTTAGAGAGTACTTGTCCATGGACAAGTGAGTTTTGCAATTTACTTGTCCGAATACATTTTTCACTTGTCCAGAATGGACAAAAATTGGGGCATCTGGAATCTTCTTCTTCGCCATCGTATTTTACATTTTCCCACGGTTTTTACGACACCGCTAACGTAAGTGAGCGGTAAGATTTTACTGCATCACACATAGGGTTGGGTATCGTTTGGATTTGAACGATTCCGGTTCTGCTTTTCGATTCCGGTTATTTTCGTTTTCTCGATTCCGGTTCTTTGAGAGGGTAAAAATAAGTCCCATGACAAACTGGGAGAAAAATATATTTATGAAAACATTAAGTCAAATCTGTATTCCTATTTACAAATCACTTCATACTGTTTAATTTTGTTACGGTTATTGAATACAATTATATAAAAATAATCTCTGCACAGTGGTGCAGTTTGAGAATGTACAATTGGCCCAGTCTCCTGATGTTACACTGCAACCTGCCTGTGAGACAGAGTCCAACCACACATGTCCAACACATAGGCCTAATAATAATAATAATACATTATATTTATAGCCTATAGGCGTAGCGCTTTTCTACAACTCAAAGACGCTTGCACGCTTACACATGTCCTGCAATACACATGCTGCAGCTGCCCAGCTGCTCACTGTTTGTAAAAGTAAATAAATAGTATTTTCATTTCAATAATGTACTTTCTATACCCTGCTTCATAAACAATACTGACATCCCTGTGCAGGGGCGCCGCCAGGGATTTTGGCCCCATGAAAAGATAATCACATTGGTTACTTAAACATTTTTTTCTTAATGTTCTAAAATTGTTTGGGCCCCTGTCAGTCACGGGCCCTTCGAATCGTCCTAACTTTTCACCCCCTTACAGCGCCGCTGTCCCTCTGCTCCTCCGAGTCTGGGGGTCCGGGGATGTGAGGACAGCGCGAGGACACAGACAGGGAGGCTGCTTTACTTCATAAAGGAAATGGCGGTCAATATTAACAACATAGGAGCTAAAACGCTTAATAACCTTCATTACGTGTTGTTAGAGAAAGAACATAAGAAAGTTTGACAAAGATGAGGCTGTTAAACGGGCAGCGGATCCGCTGTGTATAGAAAAGAGAGAGGGAGAGAGAGAGACGCTGAGCTGCACCGTGCAGCGATCAGCTGATACGGAGCATAGAGAGAGAGCTGCGGTCCGCGGGGCTCGGCCTCGCCTCCTGTCCTCACAACTCTTATTAATCCCGGTACCGGACAATTGTTATTTGTTCCACACTCGGAACCGAGTTTTGCTTCCCAACCCTGCCACTGTGCTACACGTCCCGCCCCGCCCCCGTCTAACAGTACAGAAAGCGGCGAGATGCATTTCCTTAGGAATCGACAAGCAGAACTGAAACTAACATTTCTAAACGAACAATGGCGGACACGGACAATTTGCGAATTAGTTCTGCCTTTTGTAAACTGAATTTATCAATAATTTGTCAATAATTTGTCAATAAATGAGGGCGAAAAACGTCACTTGTCCGCCGGACAAGTCAATTGAAAGATCTACTTGTCCGATATTGTAAATAACACGTCCCGGACGGTGGGACGTGTGCTTTTTCGCACACTGCATGCTCTCCAGTACACGTTAGCTCTGAGTGTTAGCGATGCTAATGTAAACATCCATATTAAGTCCAAAACAGTCGGGCGTTGTTTCTGATAGGGCCGTGGGTCCACATTTCAGATATTACGTCATATCGGACGCAAATCTGTATCAGCTCCGTTGTAGCCCCGTTTTTAGAGATTTGGGTACGGAGGAAAAGAGAGAGGGTTTTATTTTCTGACGCTGCGTGAGTTCCCCGACACCGGGGACACATATTTATGTATAAAAGACATCAAAACGTGCATTTTGCATGATAGGTCCCCTTTAAGGAA
Source organism: Dissostichus eleginoides (assembly GCA_031216635.1). NCBI lineage: Eukaryota > Metazoa > Chordata > Actinopteri > Perciformes > Nototheniidae > Dissostichus > Dissostichus eleginoides. The sequence goes on from CM062278.1 coordinate 26,690,830, forward strand.
TTACTTACCCCAAAGAAATTAAACAATTTGAGAAGATAGTTAATACAAGTTTGCAGTTGCTGAGAATTTGAAATGTTTCGTATCATCTTCCAGCTGCTGAGTACAGTGGACGCCAGCACCAGCGACGTTTCGGGTCTGCATGAAAAGCTGGACAGGAAGAAAAAGGTCAAATATTTTTCCTTCAATGTGTAGAGTCTATCTGATCAATGACTGAAACGTTCGCTACTTTCAATCAGGAACTAACGCACGTGATTTGTTTTGCAGGTGGAGCAGCACAACAGTGAGATCCAGCAGAGCTTCTCTCAGCGCATGGAGGGGGCGTTCAGCAGCATGCAGCGCTGCGTTCAGGAGCACGGAGAGAAACAGCAGCACATGCTGAGCGGCTACTCTCAGGCCATCGGTGAGAGCACAGAGCAGCAGGGGGTCCAACAGAGAGACGGTCGTTGTGTGGAGTTATTCCCACATTTAAAATGACATTTAAATGGTGATCAAAATGTTTGAAGTCCTGTCCAATCCTGCATATTCAGAGTCCTACATGTATGTCTGCTTGTATAGGACACTGTTAGTATATTTTATTTCTCTTTTTAATTAAGTACAAATATATATGTGTAGCCAGAAGAGAAACGGGGAGACAGTTGAGGAAATCAACACATAGAAAAGACATTTGGTACATTGATAGGAACCAGTTACAAGTATTCAACAGTTCAAAGCTACTAGTGTTCAGCTTAGTCTCTACTATTGTACAGAGTTCCCGTTAGAATATTTTTTCGCCGGTCAACATGTCCGTTAAAGTTTAAATCTTCCGGACAAAATGAGAAAAGTGCCGGTCAAAGGTCTTCTTTGTTATTTATTGAGCTTTAAAACAAATTGATATGATTCGATATTAAACAAACTAATTATAGTAGAATAACTACATTATTCAAAAGTGTACAGTAACTTACAATAACACGGGAATAATAAACGGAGCGCGCTCCTTCTCCTGACAGCCCGCCAGTATCATGCAGCTCGCGGCTCCAGTAATTAGTGACCCGACAGTAAAAATAAACATATCTATAACTAGTTTAGGTAGTTTGAGAGGTAAAATAGCTACGTGTGATATTCTAACCTGAAGTGTGTGTGTTGCTCCGCTCACCGCTGCAGGTGATCATGCAGAGCTGCGTGTCGACTCGTCAGCAGCAGCTGATCTCTCTCTCCCGTCAGATTAGACTTTACTCGCGTTTATGTCCATATCGATCAGATCTAGCTAGTTCTAGCTAATGATATGACTACCTGCTTATTAAAAGACACCTAAACAATAAGCGTCGCTATGCAACCGGGTGAGGCCACAAAGTATAGCGCAGCATTATGCATTTGTTTACATGCCCACCGGAACCCCGAGGCATTACCAACAGATCAACGCACAATCAACCCATACAAGACATCTCTTTCTCCACATTAAGTGTTAGACATTAGAATTGACTTCTTGTCTGTCACATACTCTTCTTGTCTGTCACATTCTCTTCTTGTCTGTCACATACTCTTCTTGTCTGTCACATAAGTGGCTCAACTGATGCGGTATTGCGCTAAGGGGAAATTATTTTGACCGGAGAGATTTAGATTTGCCGGTGTTCAGCATATTTTACCGGTCATAGTCCGGTAATTACCGGCTAACGGGAACTCTGATATTGTACATCAATTGACAATCCATACATAGTTGACCTTCACTTGAAGGCGTAATATACTTAAACCACAATTATAACCAAAACAGACTAACAGAGAAAAGAAAAAGAAATACAGTTGAGGAAATCTAACAAATACTAAAACTGACCAATAATACAGTCGTGTGGTTTTAGTTATATTTACATGTTTCTGTCCAGACGGCGTTGTGGTGATGAACGAGGCGGCGCTAAAAGGCGCTCTGACCACCGTGGAGTCGTTCGTGGGGGGGGTCGGGCAGCTGGTGTCTGCGGGCGTGAGACGCTGTCAGGACAAAGTGAAGCAGCAGGAGGCGCTGTGTCTGCAGGACAAGGAGAGCCTGCTGCAGTTGCTGGTGAGTTCAGGGCCCTCTCCGCTGTTTGATACACAGAGGAGGGGTTTTAAGGATTATGCATGTGGTGTGAAGCTGCAGTTTAATTATCTGATAATACATTTCTGCAGGAAAACGTTTTACAAATTGAGAATAAGGCAGCTTTTGTAGCACTTCCGGCTTTCTTGTCTCAAACAAGGGAGAAGCCTTAAAGATAAGGTCTGGTTCTTAAAAGATTCGTCTGGGATAACGTTCTGTTTTTAGAAAAGGGGTTGCTTATAAGTAGCTGAATGAGTCTGTCTCTACAACCGTTTTTTATGGCTTTTTGTTGAGGGAAACGGAGAGCAAACACTCGGGTTGGCCTACATAAATGCATCAAACCTTTTTAATGCTATTTTATTTCTATTTTTCCAAAAAAATTTGGACTGTTTATTTCTGTGTCTTAGTTTCTCTTATGTACATTGCCTTGTGTTTTTGATACTGCTGCAACCCAAACATTTCCCATCTATCTATAAATATTGTTAAATGAATTCAGATAAGGTAAATGTTCCTCAGACTTTTATTCTCATCGGTGTCGGTAATCATTTCGAGCTGGTAGGTGGATCAAAGACAAACATATCAAAGTGTTTCTCTACTTCTCTGTGTGCAGGAGGAGCACTCGCAGGACATGGAGGAGGTGCTGGTGACTCGCACTCTGATGAGTCTGTCGGCTGTGAAGGAGCTCAGCGACACTCTGAGGGTTACCTTGGATACGCAGCGAGATCTGGCCGACAAGGTGAGTCCAAATTTGTGTAACATTTGGATGGAATGTGGATCTGTCAGGCCTTTTTAATGTCAAGATTCCACAACTCCTCGTCCACATCCAAACACACCGCGGTGCTCCACAAAAAGCTCTGACGAATGAATGTTGTTCTTTTACTTCTCGTCTTTGTTATCATCTTCTTACACAAGCTTCCTTTTCATAGAGATACAAATTAAGTCATTTTTTAAGCTGTTCCAAATAGTTTGAAGCACTATTTGGAAAGTTGAAACATTATAAACGTACTTAGTCCCATTTATCGCTTTTTATTTCTTTGGTGGTGATTTGTTTTGAAATTTGAAGAAAGGCCTTTTACGTTTCTTTCTAAAAACTAAATGAAATAAAAGATATCGGTTAGAAATCTGGTTTGTTTTCGCCTATTGTCTGTCTGATTTAAGCTCTTTATAAACATCTTGCATGCATGTTTATTGCAAGTATGTTTGAGAAATGAAGATGTAAAATAAAAATATTACACAAAATGTAGCCTAGAAATCAAAAAGTAAAAAACTGGCAAGTTAAATAAAATATGGCCAACTACTTAATCAAATATAAATACAATAGAGCGGTGCAGTGATGACGTATTTTTGTAGGCCGACCCGGAAGTAAGCTGCTGGTTCCCTCGACAAAAAAGCAACGGGATTTCTCCATAGGATTTTGGAATATTGTAAAAAATAAGGTCTGTGGAAACGAACCTGTTTGATAAATGCACGTTTTGTTCAGCCGGATAATCTCCACTTGTCTACCCTACTTTTATAATTTTCGAATCATAAATCTAATCGCCAGAAGCAAAATGCTAACGTCATGCTACAAAGGAACTACAGCCGAGTACCAGCGTTTCCGCCAGGGGGGCGTCGTGCCGTCATTTGACGTCCAAAAAAATAAAATAATTTGAGAGAAGATCGAGAGTTTTTATCGCTTGAAATGACGAAAAAGAAAAAGGACAAGGACATCCCTCTGTCGGAGCGGCAAAGGAGTCTGGTGGGATTCTTTTCACCGCCAGCAAAGCGCGTTCCTGTGACGAAAAAAATAAAAACAACGCCGCATCTTCCAAGGACCGTGCCTTGAGGGGTGTCCCTGTCGGCAAGGAGACGTTAACAGATAGTATAAGGGACGGCGCAATTAAAAATTCAAGTCACGTGACACGACGTGGCGTCAGCCCCCCCCCCCCCCCCCCCGCGCGCGCGCGCGCTCTCGGGGTGGACGCCCTGTCAGCCCTGGTCTGAGGGAAACACTGCCGAGTACAGCAGGGTCGCACGACTTCAACGTCACGCCAACTTAAGATCCATATTCAAACATACAGATTCAAAATGGAACAAGTTGAAGCGTTTGTTTGAACAGTTTGCAGGAGGCAGGTACTTGCTTTCAAGCAGAACACGGGGCAAACAAACTTAGGAGTGTTTACGTGTTCGGCGTAATGACGTACAACGGCCTCGACAACTTCTGTAGTCCCACTCAGCCACTTGTTAACAACCATCGTTTTTCAGACACGTAAACTCTTCAAACATCCCCAGTGGGGTCACTGCTGATGGATTTAATGTCGTAGAACAAAACGTGATCCGTCTCTTCAATGTGTCTCAACCACAGACCTTATTTACAGCTATTTACCAAAAACTAGTTCAAAATCCCATTGGCTCTGAGACAAGGGAACCGGAAGCATGGATGTATAATAAGAACTGGATACAGCGTGGGAGGCGGGGTCTCGTTCTTTCCTATGAGAGCTGCTCATTGGCGCATGAGGACAAAATGGCCCAACTTGAGAGAGTGAAACGTCACAGATTACCCATCATGCATGGCTGTCAGAGCAGAAGTACCCGTATGTGCGCTCTCAGATGCGCGTTCATAAAGCCGAGGAAAATAACTCTCAGAATAACGTTATTAGCACATTTTACAACTTGAGGACCGACTGTTTTTAATAAGGGCTATACAAATGTTCATACTGGGTAGTTTATTTAGTTTGAAAAAATTATCCAACGATTTACAGACGTCTCTTTCCCAATGTTAGTCAATGGGGAAAAGTCTTTCCGGGCCCAGCGACCGATACGGAAGTGTAGTACCGCCGTTTGGCCAAATATTTTCCTCAGAGTCCGGCGCACTTCCTGGGGGCTTGACCGGAGGTGGTAAAATGCTAACTCACTTCCTGGTTTTAGGACTCGTTCCTGCACCACTCTATTCATGACTTTTCTCCACTTGGTTTCTCACGTGCACTGTTCTCTCTGTGCCCCGCTCTCAGGTGGAGGCGATGAAGGAGCTGGCGGTGGTCTTCAGCGGGCTGGTGGGGCAGCTGGGGGGGGTGAGAGAGGAGGCGCTGCAGAGTCTCAGCTCTCTGCAGGACGAACACAACAAGCTGCAGGAGCAGATCAGAGCGGCGCAGGAAAAACACAAGGCGGTGAGACACCTTCACTCAGAAGCTCCTGATTTGATTTTAAGATGCTTTGGATTTTTAGACTTTATTGTCATTGCACAACGAAATGCAGTTTGCAACCAACCAGAAAGGGCAAAGAGCAGTAAAGTGCATGAGGGTTAGGCTATGAGATGTTTTTGGATAATATACATATAAGGTGCAGGGTTTGATATAACTTTTAAGATGCTTTAAAACATGATAAGAAATCATTGTATACATGCAAACAGACATGCTTACTCATAATAGATGCAAGGATCATTTCCTTTGTCACCATACATAACAAGTAAGGCAAGTTTATTTATACAGCTCCTTTCAACACAAGGCCATTTAAAGTGCTTTACAAAATGAGAGACATTAAGAGCATTAACAGGGGGTCCGCGGGGTCTTAAAAAGTATTAAAAGTTGATAAATCAATTTAGTTAAAATTAAGGCTATTAAAAAGTATTAAACGGCATTTTCCAAGATATTACATTTTGTATCTTGTTTTCAATAAGTATATAAATGGTCCAAAGAGGTTGTATTCTACAGTTGCCTGAATGTAATCATTGCGTAGGTGTGTAGTGTGATTCTGTGTAGTTTATTTATGGCATCCCGTTGGGTTTGACGTCATCTGAACAGGACATCGCACGCTCACTGCTTGATAGCGCGCGAAGGTCCGTTTACGCCGGTTGTTAAACAACATCGTTATGGTGAAATGCAAGTCTGAGTCCAAATGGTTGGAAGATAAGGAGGAAGGACAATCAATACTGTATATAGTCAATGTGAGGTAAAATGTAACCGGTTAAAACTCCAAGTGGCGATGAGGTCTTAAAATGTATGGAAAGGGTCTTAAAAAAGGTCTTAAAAGGTATTCCATTTGACTTCAGGATTCCTGCATATACCCTGATGTAGAAACATATTAAAAACGCTCATTTAAAAGCAAAGATAATAAAACATGAATAACAAAGGTACATGAATTAAAGTTACAGTGCCGTGTGAGATACACACGTCTGAAATGTTTTGGTCTGACTCTCAATCATTGCTAACCTTTTAGTAAATAACTGTAAATAAACATTGATTTTGCTAACATCACCATGGTCCCGCCTCTCTCAGGGTATGAAGCAGACCATGCAGTTCTACATGATCAGCTGGGTCTGATCTCCATGGAGACGCAGAGCGACTTCAGCGGGCTGCACTCGTCCTCCAGCGCTCTGCAGAGACCCCTGACCCTCCTGCAGGACAACATCAGCAGGTGGGACGCACACTAACACCAGGGAGATTCTGTTATTCTACCAGGGTTATTATTCAAAACCACAAAAAGTGAGCAACTGTTAACACAAAAATATATATATATAAATAAATAAAACAAGATTAAAGTAAAAAAACAACAATTATTTTCTCTTTTTATCCACTTGTTCTGCGCTGGCACCATGTAATGTGGAAATATATATAAACAAATAAAAATTACTAAGTGCTATATATAATAATACTATAACTCCAGACTTCTCCAGAACTAAAACTACAATAAAAAGGTGTAAATTAAAAACGTATACCTCAACAAACAAAACCATTTATCTAATACATCATATTCCAATTACTTGTATATAGACTACTCTTGCACTATTTCTATTCTATTTTATTTGTATTTACTTGCACTATTTTATCTGTTGTATTGTGTTGCACTGTGGGAGGAGCCTGTAACCTAATACTTTCATCGTCATAACTACACTGTAGTTATGTACACATGACAATAAAAGTCTTGACTCCCCTGTTCTGTGTGTCCTGTTCAGCGGCTGCAGTGCGGTGGAGCTCCAGGCCTCGGCTCAGACGGACCTCCTCTCCTCCGCCTCCTCCTCGCTCTCCTCCGCTCTGCGTCTGAACTCCCAGGAGAATCACGTGGTGCTGCAGGAGCTGACGGGCTACTGCTCGAACCTCCACGGCTCCGTGTCCGGTACGCCACGCATCATTTAGACCTTTTAGAACTCAGTTAGCATCGTTACTGATGTTCCCAACCAGGGGTACGGGGACCCCTAGGGGTACTTCAGGGGATCGCAGTGGGTACGCAGGTGCCTGGTCGCCAAATAAATAACTTTTGTCTTGCATGAATACAGAAAATAACAATGTTTCTTTTCAAATATGACGGATAAAAGTGACTGTTAAGAGGGGAGGGGTCTTCTCCTAAAAAAATACATTATTGGCATTATTTTTTTGCCTGACAACAAGTGTACATTTCAAGTTTTAATGCATTTGTATTAAATGTGAGTTATACAAGTGATTTCCATTTAGGAGCAGTTGGGTTAAACGCGATAAGAAAGGGTTTAATACACGAAAAAAATGTAGGCGTATTATCACAGATGAGTGAGGGGGTACTTTTAGAACGGCGACCAGCTCACGGGGTACACGAGACAAGAAAGGTTGGGAACCACCGATTTGGACCTTTTTTAAATCACATCTAACGTGCACTCAGTTGGCATGGTTACTGATGGCGTCACTTCCTGTGTGCAGGTCTGGTGCAGCGGGAACTCCAGTGGAGCTCCAGAGTCGGGGAGCATGCAGAGACGCAAGCCCAGGAACACCTGTCGCTGCTGGGGGAGACTTCCAGTGAAGCGCACACCCTCCAACAGGTACATGGGTTCTCTTTCACCTTTTTCTGTTTTTATTTATTAATCGGCAAAAGGTTTTCTGTGCTTGATTGACTATCCTCCAGTTGCAGACCATTTCTTTAATTGAATGTATGGGTTTTTTATTCATTTAGCACTACTGTATGTTTTATAAAAGTTTGGATGATGCTTAATTTAGTGGGAATGCTGATACAGCATCCCCACTACTTGTTCTTCGACGCACAAATTCTTTATTATTTTTATTCCGCCGGGTTATTTTGCACCTCTTCTTCTCCCACATTCCACATCGCAGTAACTCCGTTCAAACATCAAAACGTTCAGCTCGATCGGGAATCGATGGCTATTACGTTTCTTATTCATAACTTTCATAATTCCAGAGATACATCCCATAATTCATCACATTTTTAACATGGAAGTCAATGGAGAAACCTTAGACTTCAACTGCTAACTGCTCCTTCATACTTTCACTCAGAAACCTCATTCCAACTTTAAAATGTTACACATCTTTCTGACATTATTCGCCTACACAACTTTTAAATCTGATTCGTACTTTTAGAGATATTAAACATTGTTCAGACCTTGGTAAAGAGGCCTTCTTCAGATTTTAGAGTGCGTGATGTCACAGCTAGAGTGGGGGAGAGCTTGAAATTCGCCTTCATATTTATTTTTAAACCTGCCATAATTCCCAAACCCTACACTCCTGGGAAGTCATTTTTCATGGAAAACATAGGAAAACATCTCGTAGCTTGAAAAATAAAAACAAATTAAGCAAAATAATTCAACAAAATGCCTCTTGAGGGCATGAAGTGACAAAAACGTTCAACATGTCTCCATTAAGGCCCATTGTAAATTCAGCCTGATCTTTCCTCACAGCAGCAGCCGCACACCTTTTAGTTCATCTGCCAAAAAGGTAATTGGGGCAACAGAACTCCGAGTTAAGGAAGTTGAAAACGGTGCATTTCTCCGTATGAATACGATGCCTTTTGGCCAGCCGATGGACAGATTGCTCGTGTTTCCGTGAAAATACTTATGGCAAACGAGCATTGACCACACCGAGCGCTGTCGATTAGATTGTCACTTTTGAAAGACAAACCTGTTGGTCGTCCGTCATTTTTATACCAAAGTTCAATTAAAAAAAAACGTTCAGAACAAAAGCTTCACCTGAATGTATAAGGTGGGAAAAAGTTAAACTAAATGAATAAAAACTTAAGGCAAAAATATATGTTTAAAATCTTAATAACAAAAAAACCTTCTCTAAACCAAACCAAACAAATGCACTCTAAAATGAAATGTAAAAGACAAAACCAAACCTCTGTACCTGCGGGTCTTCAGGTGTAATTACACTGAAGTGTTAGGTTTCATTATCACATCAAAAAGCTTCTCCTGGGACTCAGAACTTGTCCTCTCTGCTCCCTCTCTGCTCTGTCTCCTTTCCTCTGCATGTGGTTGTGTGTGTGCAGGTATATATCCTCTGTGTGTGTAATGTGTGCATGTATATATCCTCTGTGTGTGTAATGTGTGCATGTATATATCCTCTGTGTGTGTAATGTGTGCATGTATATATCCTCTGTGTGTGTAATTTGTGCATGTATATATCCTCTGTGTGTGTAATGTGTGCATGTATATATCCTCTGTGTGTGTAATGTGTGCATGTATATATCCTCTGTGTGTGTAATGTGTGCATGTATATATCCTCTGTGTGTGTGTGCATGTATTCCTCCCCTGTGTATGTAATGTGTGCATGTATATATCTTCTGTGTGTGTGTAATGTGTGCATGTATTCCTCCCCTGTGTATGTAATGTGTGCATGTATATATCCCGTGTGTGTGTAATGTGTGCATGTATATATCCTCTGTGTGTGTGTAATGTGTGCATGTATATATCCTCTGTGTAATGTGTGTAAACATAACAGTGGAGAAAGAAATGTCCCTGTAAGGCAGGCAGTGCTATTGCAGGGGGGGCGCATGAAGCTTGGGAAGAAGTTGTAAACAAACATTGTTTTCTTGTAAAATCAATAAAATTGACACATTTTTAACACAACCGGCAGTTAAAAGAAAAGTGGACAACCCACGACAAGTCTTTCAGCTATAATGCCAAAATCAACAAAGTATGATGAGGAATATATGTCCCTTGACATCTAACGTGTTCGGTGCGGAGATCTCTCTCTCTCTCTCTCTCGTCTGTGTGCGGGGGGCGGGGCAGCTCGCTCACAGACTCGCTGCAGCACCGTGCACACAGAGATCTGCCGGTGGAGAACATAGCGTTCAAAAGTGACAATCTACAGAGCTCGATGTGGTCAATGCTCGTTTGCCATAAGTATTTTCGCGGAAACACGAGCAATCTGTCCATCAGCTGGCCAAAAGGCATCGTATTCATACGGAGAAATGCACCGTTTTCAACTTCCTTAACTCAGAGTTCTGTTGCCCCAATTACGCGTAAGGTGGGAGAAGTACTCGGATCAAGTACTTAAGTAAAAGCAGTATACTGCAGGGTAGCTTGTGAATTTACTCCAGGTGTAACTAAAGTCTGATTTAAGAGTTGATTATATTTCACATCATTCATCCACATCTGTAAAGTAACTAAAGATATTAAATTCATGTAGTGGAGTAAAAGTAAATCATTTACCTCTGGACTGAAGAGGAGCAGAATTACAAAGAAGCAAAAGTGGAAATACTTAAGTACCTCAATATAAGTACAGTACTTGAGTAAATCTACTTACTACTGTGCTAGCAGCCCATAATCCACACTATACATAAAATAAATCAATGTGAATTCTGTTTCTAATTTGTTTAGTTTTTCCCCTAAAAAATAACCTATAAAAATACTGTTAAAGAACCGGATCGATAAGCAGTACTTGTTTCAGTTAGGCCTCATTATTTCGTGGCACGGGATCATCTGCCAATACAAGCACTTTGGTTCATGTTCAATCCATAATAAAATTATAGTTGGATCTTTTTGTCTTGTTATTATTAGCAGAGAAAATGTAATGTTTGTACAATTAATTCTACCAATCTGGGTGGGAACCGGATTAGGGGGGGCTCGAAAATATTTCCAATTACACAAGGGGGGCCTGACTGAAAAAGGTTGGTAACCACTGCTGTAAGGGATTACTTCTTCTAACGTGCTCCTTGTCTCCTCTCCTGCAGAGCGTGGAGACTCGCTGTGCGGACCAGCTGCGCTCGGCTCAGGAGGATCTGACGGGTCGGCAGGGGGGGGTGCAGCGCGCTCTGGAGGCGGTGCAGGAGCAGACCTGCAGGGACCGGGACGTCCTGGGCCAGCAGCAGGAGGACCTGAGGCGGGGGGTGGAGACAGGCCAGCAGCTGGTGACCGGCTTCCTGCAGGAGGAGCTGCAGCAGGACGTCCCCACCGGTACTTACATTTCAATCAGGAGAGACAGTTTTGATGTAACAATATATATTTATTGCCGGGAAAACACAGATGCATGTAATGGTGTTTGGCGATTAGACCCCGTTGTGCTGGAATATCATTCGGGAGGGGAACACCGAACCGATGAATCCCCCCCCTGGGGTCTAGATGCTGGTGGTGGTGGAGGCATGAAGGGATTGATGGAGGTCGGTGTGAGGAGTAGTGGTTTAAGCTTGACCCTGGATTTGGAAGAAAGGAAGGGGGAGGGGGAGGAGGAGGGGTGCGTTGAGTCGCCTGAAATGAAAACTGTGAGGAAGGGGAGAGAGCAGATGATAGGCTTGTGGGAGTGACGCCCCCGATCGCTGATTGAGAGGAGAGAGAGTAGTAAGCTGGGAATATGTGAATGGATGAGTAAAGACGGTCTTCCTGGTTGAACTTGCGCTAAGCTTTATTAACCCGGACGCCATTTTCTGTTTAAAACGTTTCACATTTTAAAACTCAACTTCTGTGTTCAGTACTGACATCAGGGGTTTATTACATGGTCTCTCATGCCCCTTTCACACCAACGCGCTTCCCGTTCTAGCTCCGTGCTGGTTCGGAACCGGTTTTTATTTTCAGCCCCCGTTTTGTTCACACCGCCCAGCTTATTTTATTTATTTTAGAGATGACGTTGTTTTTAAAGTGTGCTATATAAATGAAATACATTATTATTATTATTATTATTATTATTATATAACTTATAATAAAAGTTACAGTTTTCCAAGATTAAAATTGTACATTTATGAGAAAAACATGTCCATGCTTTGAAAATGTAATTTGCACATCTACAAGTAAAGTACTATGCTACAGAAAAAGAACTCTGAACAATTTCCAAGGTCTTTTTACAAATTCATTTTCTCAAAGTAAAGCCATTTGTTTGTAGAAATGTTTCCTATTGGTGATAAAGTATCACGTCTCGTGTTCCCATGTCCTTGAACGTGTCCCGGTCACTCACACGGTTGTTCTGCTGTTGCCTTCAGGTGCCACCCCTCAGCGTCGGGAGTTTGTGTATCCCCGGCGGCTGGAGAGGTCGAGGAGCCGCGCGGCGCTGCTGGTGAGCATGAGGCGGCAGCAGGAGGAGCTGCAGGCCGCCATCAAGGAGGAAGAGGACAAGGAGGAGGAGGAGGAGGAGAAACACAGCCTGGTTGATCACGTACGTTTCATTTTCGGTTTTCTCCTGGGAAATTCATGGGGAATTTCTTCACACCCTTCCACAATTTCAATTTAATTCAGACTAAAGTATTAAAAAGCTGTTGGAACCCGGGTTGTTAGATTTAATTGAACAGAAAACAATTCTGCATTTCTCAAACCAAATCTATAAAATGTATGGAGAACTGCTTTTATTTTTAATAGAACAAATCAAATAAACCTCTGTTATTTCTGCTGTTCCTCCCCTGCAGGACTCTCTGGAGGATCTGAGCACGTGCAACGAGAGTCTGGCCACCGAGCCGTCCTTCATCGACGAGAACCTCGTCATCAACGAGAGCAGACGCGTTCCCTTCTTCAAGGTGAGAATATATGTGAATAATTGAGTTTTTGGGAGAAGGGGTGGGATTAAATAAGTAAACTTCTTCCCTCCCCTTTTCGGATGTGTAATTAAGTAGATTATTTGTTTATATATAATTTAGAGTCAGTAACATTTTTGTTTATCACTGTGGCACTGCTTCAGTTTGAATAGTATAATAATTCCAGGTTTTCCCACATAAATTATTTCGCAACCCATTTAGGTTTAATCTTTTTTTATCCGTCCGCGAGCACGACGCCATCTGCGATCGATTACCTACCCCTCCTGTACCTGTTCGCTCTGCGATCGATTACCTACCCCTCCTGTACCTGTTCGCTCTGCTATCGATTAACTACCCCTCCTGTACCTGTTCGCTCTGCTATCGATTAACTACCCCTCCTGTACCTGTTCGCTCTGCTATCGATTAACTACCCCTCCTGTACCTGTTCGCTCTGCTATCGCGTGACGGGTCTGCTTTATGCAGTGACTGAGCAGTTCATGAGCGTGCTCCACTGCAGGGGGTCCGCGGGCTCTTAAAAAGTATTAAAAGTTGATAAATCAATTTAGCAAAAATGAAGGCTATTAAAAAGTATTAAACAGCATTTTCCAAGGTATTACATGTTGTAGCTTGTTTTCAATAAGTATGTAAATGGTCCAAAGAGGTTGTATTCTACAGTCTGCCTGAATGTAATCATTGCGTAGGTGTGTAGTGTGATTCTGTGACGTCATCTGAACAGGACATCGCACGCTCACTGCTTGATAGCGCGCGAAGGTCCGTTTACGCCGGTTGTTAAACAACATCGTTATGGGGAAATGCAAGTCTGCGTCCAAATGGTTGGAAGATAAGGAGGAAGGACAATCAATACTGTATATAGTCAATGTGAGGTGAAGTGTCGCCAATGTAACCGGTTAAAACTCCAAGTGGCGATGAGGTCTTAAAATGTATGGAAAGGGTCTTAAAAAAGGTCTTAAAAGGTCTTACATTTGACTTCAGGATTCCTGCATATACCCTGCTCTAGCACCCCCCGTTCTCGTCTACCACCACAAGTATATTTCAGATCTGTGGGAAACACTGAATTCTCATGTTTCATTATTATAATTTTTTTTTTTCTGTTATTGTTTTACACATTAAAAAATCAAAACAATAAAAGGCTCTTTTATTTCACAGCACAAGAAAGGCGCTAAGAAGGAAATGAAGATCCCCCCGAAGCAAAATGTGCCAGAAAACGAATCAACGCCGCAGAAATCCAGACTGCCCCTCCGCTCTCAGAACTAAAACATTTAAAATATATTCTTCTTAATCCATATTATCATTGTCTATCCTATGTTGGTTTTATGTTTGTATTTTTGTCTTCTAAACATGAATGTGTTGTTTTAGTAGCGTAGTTGTCTCGACATGTCCAAGTAGCTTGTAGAATTAAAGAGATTTTATACTTGTTTTTATACTTTTGTGATTTATTAAAGGTGGGGTAGGTAATTCACTTCAGAAACATTATATTCCATGGAATGCTCTTAACATCCCGATAGCAATGAATACATTAAAGGCTTTGACAATAAATACATAAAAATATTTAATCTGTGGAAGCCGTGGCGCTGTGAAAAGCACGACCAATCATCTGAGCCGGCCCGGCTAAAATAACTGGATGGCCTACCTGCCTGTCAGCCTTCCATCTGAGCACAAACTGATCTCGTGCCCTCATTGGTCATGTGCACGTTCGTGTGTGTTGGAGAGGCTCTGTAAGGAAGTCTGAAGGAAGGGGCAGATTTTTTTCTGCTGCGTACTTTCAAATTCTAGCGCACTCGAGTGTCTATGTTGTCGTCAGTGACATATGTTTTATCTTTTTAAATGCCTTGTGATGTGTTGCAACGCATTTTCACCTCGGGGGCAAATAAATGAATACTACCTGCATGTAACTGCCACGGAAAGACTACACAAACACCAAACTGTTTCCCTGAAAAAAATGACCTTTTTTCACGTAATGTAAGAATACCAAAGTTGTACTGTTCTGTTTCCCTGCACACTTCATACTTATATCACATATCAGAGTCAATTATTGTACTTTTACAGCACTACATTTATTTTAAAGCTTTACATACCTCCCAGATTAGTACAAAATAGTCACCTAATGATTTAAGTTTACATATTAAGCTACATAAAGCATATACAGACATTAAAATGCACTTTTACTAGCTGCACACATTTCAAGTACTTCTTATCTCTTATCATATGTGCATCCACCTCTGTAACACAATGTTGTAATATGTAGTATTCTGAATGGGTTACTCGGCAAACTAGTTTTGGTCCTAGAAAACACTTGGTATGTGACTACACCCTGCATTAGATCATTCAAAAAATATTTGCATTTGGATTGAGTTACACTTTCGTTTCCTAGCTTTTACTGGTGTTACGGAAAATAACGTCCTCCGGTCAAATATGTTCCAGTGTGACCGGAAAGCGACCTACAAAAGAAGTAATTGACCCAACACGATAAATACAACAAATGTATACTTTGAGTTAAAAATATTACGGGTCTTTTCTGTTGTTTTTAGCCTATTTATCACAAGTTTTGTCAACAAATGATCTTGAAACGAGTGGCTTTTTGCTGATGAAGGAAAATTCAGATCCCTTCCGGTGTAGGTACCATATCTGCGCGGCCTACCAGATCGGCACGGGGTCCGTTACGCTTACTAATGACGTCACGCATTGGCTGTACGGCAACCCAAGAGGACATTATACACGGCCAAATTCCGCAAAGAATTTTTAAAAATAACAATCGACAGTGAATGTATGTTAGTGGAACTGTGTCAGGAAAGTGAAGTGTTAATTAATTAATGTTATTGAAGAACTGAAATGCATAAAATTGAAAGTTAATATGTAGCATATCCGTCCGAAATATGGTCGTAGACTTTACTGATGATTTAGAATATATTGAAACTCCAGACTCAAATTAAGAGCTTGTGCATCTTCGCGGGGCGCTAACATTTAAACATAAACTTTATTCTTTACTTTCTCCGTCTTTATATGTAGAAGATATAAGATACCGTCATTTGTTTCCATAGCAACAACAACCTCCAGACTCTTACGTTGAGTCTGGAGTTTCTTAATATTCTTTGCGGAATTTGGCCGTGTATAATGTCCTCTTGGGTTGCCGTACAGCCAATGCGTGACGTCATTAGTAAGCGTAACGGACCCCGTGCTGATCTTGTAGGCCGTGAAGTGACGTCAGTGTAGCTGTCTAACTAATGCCTGTGGATTAAATGTATATTAATGTATTATGTTATCCATAAATGTTGGTGGTGACATAAAAGACAACATACTACATTTTTAAAAAACGCTCACTAAAACGTAAAGATCCTGAATAAGATATTTGATTTAAGTAAAAGTTTAAAAGGAGTAACATCGAAATATACTTTAAGTAGCCTATATTAAGTCAAAGAACTCATTCATATCTATATAATATTATCTTATTATAATGAATGATACATTAAATATATATTATTCTAAGTAGAAACACACATAGCTGCTAGTAGAGAAAACATATATTTGTTTTTATTTCAATGTCATTTTATAATATGCTTCTACTTAGAATTATTTTGAGTATTTAAATAGTTGTGCATGTTTGTATTTTTACAATATGCTGCTTTATTATAAAACATAAACAAATAAAATAAAGTCCCTATTATCGAATTTTAATCAGGCACTGTCGTGGACACCTACATTATAATAGCATGTGTCGGGCCCCTCCCTTCCGTTTCCTCCTTCACTTCACTCTCTCTCGCGCTGAGGAAGGGTGTGGTGCTACTCGGTGTAACTCGGTGGCTTCTTGGCGGTGAATTGACGACATTATTGATTAATTTATCTGTTATGAACATCCGTAAAGTCGTGTATTGATCCGTGGACGAAATGGAGAAAGTGTTGGTGGTTTCTCTGCTGGTTTTGGCCTCTCTTCGCTCTGCTTCTACTGAGGAGTATTTCTTCAAGGAAGGCGGTAGCGTGGATCTGGACTTGAGGCCTGTTCCTTCCGGTCCGATCATCATCATCCAGTGGAAGTTTAAAGATATTATCCTGGCAGAATGGGTGAAAGATGTGCTTCCTTTGACCCATAACAGAGAAAACATCAAACTGGACATGGTTTCTGGACGTTTAGCTATGGCGAAAATGACCAAAGCTGATGAGGGTGTGTATTCAGTGGAGGTTAACAACAACGTGCAAAAAGAGACATACAACGTTGTGTTGATCAAAGATGTTCCCAAGCCGAAAATATGGGTCACCCCGCTGAAATGCAACGATGAAGGTGACCAATGTACCCTGACCTGTGAGGGGAACACCACCGGGGCTGAACCCATCACTTACAGCTGGAAGGCCGACAATGGAGATTGGAAAGAGTCGCAGAAAGTCATGCCCATCACCAAGAAAGAGCATGGAGACGTGAAGGAATTCACCTGCAAGATGAAGAACCAAGTAAGTGAGAAGGAAAGTGATCCACTTACAAATAGACTCAGAATTAAGAAGGAAGAACAAGAGGGTTATTCAACTGGGTGGATTATTGGAAGCATCATTTGTTTCCTAATTCTCCTAGTTGCCGTTGCGGTTGTGATTTGGTTATTGAAAAAGGATAAATTGCGCTGCTGGAAGCGACGCACCAGCTCTGAGGTTGGTACAGCTGAAAATGGAATGGCAGGTTTTTCTAAGGCTGATGAGGAAAACAAAGTTCTTTTGGAAAAAAATGATGAAAAACAGTCAGCCAAGAAGGACCTGCAGGTGAAGCAGAACCTCCCAAATCACCACATGAGGACAAAACAGACAGCAAAGAAGACCTGCAGGTGAAGCAGAACCTCCCAAATCACCACATGAGGACAAAACAGACAGCAAAGAAGGACCTGCAGGTGAAGCAGAACCTCCCAAATCACCACATGATGACAAAACAGTCAGCAAAGATGAACCTGCAGAAGCCGATGATGAACAGGTTGCTAAACTGTGAAGCTCTTTTCTCATCTGGCAGATTGCTATACCTGCAGACATGTTGGGAAAACATGTCATTATATTTTGCTTCACATGAGCTGTGTGTGTGTTTTAGCTGTGCATCCTCGACTGTTACATGCACCAGTGTCCTCCACAAAATAATCATTTGGTTGTACAGCAGCATGAAAACATGGTTTATATTTAAAAATCAAATGCAAATTCACAGCCTGTTGTTAAAAGGGAAATGGTCTTATCGGTATGAGAGGACTAATGTATGAACTTTAACAATTAGCCATCTATTTTGATAATCCAATTTGAGTTTTTGGGCGTAACTATTTTAGTTATTTTAATGCTACTTAAAAGTTATATTTTACTTTTCCTGATTATTATTATACATGATAGCTAAGTCGCTTTGGATTTGTGTTAATCGATAATTTCCCTCAAAGTATTTAGTCTTTGGGTGAACGAGTGAAAACATGATTTAGATGTTAATGTGTGTGCATATGCTGATAAGAGCTTGGCGATATTGCAACAAAATATCTGGTAGAAAAGATTCTGTCAGACACACACACACACACACACACACACACACACACAGAGACAGACAGACAGACAGAGACACACACACACACACAGAGACAGACACACAGACAGCAACAAAATATCTGAGAGAAAAGATTCTGACAGACAGACACACACACATAGACACAGACAGACACACACACATAGACACAGACAGACAGACACACACACACACACATAAAAAACAAGAAATGATCTGTTTTAACGTTTTTTAAATGTGAATTTTATGCATTTTTTTTGTTTTGATCCACGACAATCAACTGGATTTTAAGTTAATCGATAATGATTGTAATTGATAATTGCAGCCCTAGGATTTGCATGCTATAATTTTCTCTACAACCACCTTATCTTTTGTCAATCTATCAGGATGTAAGATGACAAAAAAGCACTATTTATCCATTTTTTATTGATAAATATCCTTTTAATTATCCTTAAAGCAGCATTTTTAGTCATTTTGGCATGAAAATAAGTTGATCAATACTAAAAAATAGTATTAAATATTATTTTTCTTGTTAGTAAGGGAAGAGGAATGGATTGAAGTACTCAATGACATCCACTCAGTGTCAAATCATATACATTTCAGTGTGCAGTTCCTAGTATTACTTCTTACAATCCACCATATCCACACGTTCGTAATAACTTATCGCCCTCCTCCAAAAAGAGGCACTCAGCAAAATGTGAGGCTTTTTTTAAATTGAAAACTCAGTGCCATTTAATGTAAGTTCCTTCATGAAATGAGGACTTGAGTCCAAGGAACCGAAGCACTTAAAGAAACGCACCTTTGGCACGCCGTCCACTTTTAATTAGACGTTGAAGAGGAAGCTTCATTGAATGTACAGTGTGTTCACTTTTTGTAATATACATGTTTTTGTTACGAGTACAAATGAAATTACTTATGATATTATTATGCACTGTTTTTTCTGCTTTAAAAAAATATGTTTGGACTTCCACAGACTTCTAGAATTGGCTTGCAAAAATGCATTTATCCATTCTTTTTTTAATTTATTTTAGTTAGCATTTATGAAGTTGTTATTTCTTTATATTCAGTGCCTTTGTGAATAAACGAGTCTTGCTAAACAATCTGTTGTTGTTGTTGTTTATGGAGTGACACATGGGCCCTTTCTCATTTCTCTAATTCCTCTCCTCGACTCCTATCCTCGTGTCTTAGTCCCGCCCACAGGAGATGCGAGCGGAGGAGTCGAGGAGGGGAACCGAGGAGAGAGGAGTCGAGGAGGGGAACCGAGGAGAGAGGAGTTGAGGAGGGGAACCGAGGAGAGAGGCGTTGAGGAGGGGAACCGAGGAGAGAGGAGTCGAGGAGGGGAAGCAGCAGGCGGTTAGAGAAATGAGAAAGGGCCATGGAAGCTGACCTCTGATATCTGCACTCCACTTTTCATTCCAACACTGCGCATATTTAATTTTTAACATACATTTGTCATACCTTACATCGTTCTTTGGTATATCTATATTTCATGTATATATTGCTCTTATTTTAACGTTATAATAGTTGTATTTTTAGGTCCTTTTTCTTACAATTTATGTTCTTTCAGGATCAGAAATGTACGTTTACACACACAAGGAATTTGCTTTGGTGGTGCCAACATAAACAATGTAAGAACATAAGTTGTACGAGTAGGTCAACAATATAGAAAAATGTATTTCTAAGAAACTAGACAAGTATTTATACCAAATTTAAATATACAATAGAACCTAAACTCATAGGATAATTCATATATGATGATATTTGACTGTGTTTATGTATGCACCATATACACCAGGGGAAATTCCTCCTATAAGTTAACCCCTTTAGATATACAGTTTATCTATGTATATATACTATAACACCCCTATAGTACAGTGTTATAGTATTATTAACATAGTAATACTACTATAACACCCCTATAGTACAGTGTTATAATATTAACATAGTAATACTACTATAACACCCCTATAGTACAGTGTTATAGTATTATTAACATAGTAATACTATTATAACACCCCTATAGTACAGTGTTATAATATTAACATAGTAATACTACTATAACACCCCTATAGTACAGTGTTATAGTATTATTAACATAGTAACCCTACTATAACACCCCTGTTGTGCAATACTACTATGTGCAATTCAGTATATACCATAAATGGATGTGCACCTGTATTTCTTTCACCTGCGTTATCTCAAAACTGTTACTGGTATTGATGTGTGTTTTATAAATATATGTTGTACATAGACTTTTTGCACTACTTTGTATTTTTGTATTTGATTATATATGTTGCATTGTTGGAGGAGCTCAGGTCAGAAGAATGTAATTGCCATTTCTAACCCGTAGCTTTGACAACCAAACCTTTGAATCTTGAATCTTAAATAGTAAATAGTGTAATTTTAACATGTATCTTTAATCTTTTTTTGTTGTTGCATACTTCTTAATTAATATCAAGCTCTCTTTGTCTCTTTACTTGCTGTCACAAATGTACATTTTCTCCTCTGAGAGACGAATAAAGACTGAATAAAACAGTTTCTGATACTGATTCGACAGCAAGACGAACCCGGAAGTGAGTGCGGATTTCTCTCTTGCTCTCTCACCACTCACACAGGCGCACACACACCCCTTTCTTTACTCTTTGTTAGTGGTGGTGGTGATGCTAACACACAGAGAACCGCCTGGCCGTCCAACCTGGGATGGATTTAGAAGAAGCTTTTCAAGTTGTCGGCGAATTTGGACCCTACCAGCAGCGGGCGGTGGCTGTGCTTGTTCTCACACAGGTTGTGCATTAAAACAAATATACATTTCTATATGAAAAACAAGCAGCCGTGGTGGAAACTGTCCCTGCAACAACAGCGGGTGAAATAGCGCTACGTGGCTTTACAAGGGGGCTTTTTAAACCTTTAAATGTGGACCAACAAAATACCATTTAACTGTGAGATAAAGGCAACATGTTAGCAGCTTTGTGCCTGCAGCTGTTGCTTATAATTGACCAAGCTCACTCTGCACGATAGAGAACTTCATTTCGAAAAACTGAGATTTTAGTGTTGCATGGTTTATCTGTAACTTTACACAAAAAGCTGCCTTTAACTTAACACTTTTTAAATATTGACTTCTTATTCTTTAATTCGGCACACAATACAAAGCTTGTTTTTACATACATTGATTGTATTGAACCTCTTTTTTCCACATGACGTACAGATGAGCAACACATCCGGGTACTTTCACACGAAGTCCAAAATGTTTACATATGTTGTAAGAACAAAGCCAAACTTAGGCCAAAGTTATCACAAAACCCACTTATAACTACATGTTTTTGAAGTAATTCCCCACGTGTATGTATTGCATGCCACCATTACCAAATTGAATCGCCAACTTCCTCACAATGAACTTGTAATTAAAGAAAGTTGACATTTAATTAAAGAAAAATAGGTTATAGCCACTTTAATCATGTCACGTATTTATTGCAACAAGCCACATATTCAAAAACAACTTAAATACATTTCCCAATCGCACTGTATTTGGACTTATACCACATTTCATTGTAAATATTGCATTATGCAAATGACGTTTGGCAAAGCTTCCCTTTTGGTTAAGCCAACCTTCCCTCTAGCTTGTGGTTGTTAAATGTCACAATGACAAAAGTTTCCATGATGCTAAACTGAACACAGAAACAATAAAACATTGAATTAAAGACCGGATATTATAGCATTTCTTTAAGAGTGGTTAATTGATAACACTTTGAAAACACTACAGTGAAAGTCATGCATTGAAAACCTTCCCTAAGTAAAAGTATGTTAGTATTAAGATTATAGGATGTACTGTATGGATCATAATTTGGACAATTAATTCGATTTTGCATCAGCTGGTTATCAAGGGTTTATCACAGGAGTACATTTCATTCATTTTTTTGAATTTATCTCATAACTGTACAACTTTAATCTCTTACATTTGATGTTTTTTTGTCAGAATTCATCCCCCCTCGCTGGTTAACAAGTGGTTCAATCATAGCATCCATTTGTTGCCCATTGCAGCCATTTGTATGGAGCTCTTCTGCATTGTACTGTCTTTACAAATACAGACACACAGACTTAAAGACAGTTTCTTCCCCAGAACAATAATTGCACTAAACTCCAGCTTGCACTGACACAATATATATATATATTTTTGTATACACATTCAAACATATTTATTTTTACTTAAAGGTCCCATGTCATGGCCATTTCTACTGATCATAATTCCATTGTTGAGGTCTACTAAAATAAATGTATATTGTGCAATTTTCCAAACTCACATTGGTTTCTCATACAGCATCTCTGTATAGTATGTGTATTCACTCTCTGTCCTAAACGGCTTGTTGGAGCTCCTGCACCCCCCATCCCTGTGAGCCCAGTGGCCGTCTGCGAGACAGCGAGACACAGCGAAACCCAGCCCGAAACACACACACACACACCCGCAGCCTGGCTGGGGCTTGTGTGTGTGCCCAGGCTGAGTTCCGCGGTGTCTCGCTGTCTCGCCGACCCCACACCAGTGAGCCAGCTCACAGTGTCCCGCTCCTCGCAGCAGCGAGCCTCGCAACGTCCTGCCGAGTGTGTGTGTGTGTGTGTGTGTGTGTGTGAGGAAGTCCGCGGATTGGTCCAAACGTAACGGCTCCGCGGACGTAACGTAACGTCACTATACCCGAAATACGTCACTATACCCAAGAAGTAAACAATGGAAAAAGAGAAAGGTCCAACGAGGCGTTCTGGGGCAGCATAGACAGGTCTTTTCTGTGTTTTACTCGCTACAGGGTGTACTTTGAGTGTTTGTGATTCTGCAGACCGTTTACATGCAGAAAAAGCTACATAACACACAAGGGGACGGGTAATAACCGGAAAAGCATGACATGGGACCTTTAAAACCGATATATTCCTGCACTTTAACTTTATCTGCATATTGAAGTATGAATGCTTGTTGTTTGTATGTTGTCTTCTCCTGAATGCTGTACGTCTCTTTGTTTGTTTTTTGTATTTTTGATGGCACCTTTAAAAAAAAAAGGAGTAGCTCTACTCAACTCATTGTACCTGTTTAATGACAATACAGGATTATATTCTACTCTATTCTACCTGTGTTGTCTCAGGTGTATATGGCCTGTCAGTCCATGCTGATTGTTCTGGTTGGATCTACTCCGGAGTATCACCTCGAGCCTCAGGACGGAGATTCGTCCGGCCTGCAACGCGTCGTCTTCACCGAGGACATCGACTCCATAGTGACCGAGGTGAGAGAGACGGAGATCACAGGCATTATCCATGAAGTACAGAAATAGTTGAATATATATCACTGTATCACAATCAGATAACCTGTCAATATTTCAGTCTGTGTGTACAGACAGAGAGATCGAAATACCGCTTCCCACAATCCCGAATACAATAACAAAGATATATAAAACGATGTATTTAAAGTCGTTATCTTTGATAATTTTCTTGTTTTTTAATGTGTTCTCTAAAAGCTATCACAAGTTTTACACATTTTTCTATTAACACATTCATTATTGTCAGTGTGTTTTGGTGTTATTGCATTTCAGTTTGGCTTTTTTAATCATTCAAACCAACTCATGCTACCTTTCTGTGTCGCTGTGTGCAGTTTAATTCATTCTGCAAGCACAGATATTAAAAAAAGCATCCATAAAAGATACCAAACGTGCATTATCAGTTTCATCCAGAAATAGTTTTAAATGTTTCTCCGTCTTTCAGTGAGTTTTTAGTGTTATCATTTTGTATTTGAATGGTATGTATGTCCACTTAACACGAGTGTTCTTATAATTATGCATTATTTCCAGTTTAATACTTATTTGCTTAGTTATTGTCTATCGTTTGCTATTTGTACTTAAAAAACTGCCTTTGGATTCAAGGTATACAATCAGCCATGTTTGTTTGCATACTGTATGGAAAATAATGGTTTGTATTTTGAGCAAAACACACAAAAACAGGTCAATAAATACACCTTTTTTTCTCGTTTTGTGGCAGTGGTTTCTGGTGAAGCAGCAGGCCTATAAGGTCAGTCTCGCCGGGTCGCTGTTCTTCGCCGGGCTTTTGTTCGGGAACGTTTTCTTCGGGCCTCTCTCCGATAAGATCGGCAGGAGACCTGTTTACCTGACAGGTGAGGGAATATGTATAATATATATATATATATATATATATATATATATATATTTCACGGGATGACTAGGGGTCGTAAAGGAATGTGAGAATTTGGTTAGGGGTCTTGTCAAATATCTGGAACAAACTACAGGTCCGCTGCAACTCTTACTACTTTTAAATCCCGGCTGAAGACTTTTAATTGAACTATTCACATCTTACACTGCACTGTAACTTTAATTCATGTTTTATTATCTTTGCTTTTTAATGATTCTAATGTGTTTAATGCTCTTAATGTCTTTCATTTGTGTAAAGCACTTTGAATTGCCTTGTGTTGAAAGGTGCTATATAAATAAACTTGCCTTGCCTTGTCTTTTAAAAGTGATTAAGCAGCCCCTTAATCTCCTAGTTCGGCTTTAAATTCCTTTCATGTAAATGTATTTCATTTTAATCTCTTTCTCTTCGTCCCAGTTTTATTTTTCGAGGTGATCTTCGGTTATGTCACGGCCTTCGCTCCGAGCTACGAGGTGTTCGCCGTGTCGCGCCTCCTCGTCGGTTTGATGAACGGCGGCATCGGCCTCGTCTGCTTCGTGCTCACTCAGGAATACGTGGGGAAATCCTACTGGGCCATGACCGGTACGGAAAACACCAAAACAATCCCATCATGCATCACTCTGTCTTTATGTTGTCCTGGTTTTGTCATCTGCTAATTAGGTGGGTCATTTTTATTTGGACATATGTCAGGTAAAGAGACGGGACCATTTGCTGCTTTTCTTCTTAGATATACATTTAACTTGAATATAGAGCTTATTGATAAAACCATATTGGATTATGACAGGATTTAGTTGTGATGAATCAAATGTGACCGTTTAGTCCGCCCCCCATGGCCCCTCGATGTATTGTCTAGCGTCCTTAGGTTTCTTGAAAGGCGCTATATAAATCCTAGTTATTATTATTATTATTAACCTCGGAAATTCAGAATAGTTTTCTCAGAATATTACCCTGCTATTCTATTATTTTTTTATTTTTTTGTATCACCTAGAATGACCCTAGATTCCTAAGAAGTGGGAGCGTTCGCTGCTGTTTGCTTACTTTAATATGGAGTTTAGTGATATAATACTAAACTGTCCCATTGTTGATTTTGCCGTGCCACTGTTACAGTGCAGTCGCTCTAACCACAGAATTATCATGCTGTTCCCTTTTTTTTATTTCCCCCTCAGGGACGTTGACCAGCATAAGTTTTGCAGTCGGCATCGCCCTGTTCGGAGCGCTGGGTTACTTCATCCGGCCTTGGAGGACCCTGGCCATCGTGGCCAACTCCTCCGGGGTCCTCTTCTTCCTGCTGTCCGTGTGAGTAAGACTTCAGGGAGTGTTGGGAAAAACTGAAGGTACTCTTCCAATATCAGAGTCCACATGATAACAAAGGTATCCCAACTGTAGCTGTGTACATGACAGGATGTATGATTACCTAGAAGAGCATCAGGACTTTTTAGGCATATGATAGCTATGTGATTAACATGATGATTCAGCCTCTATGGAGATAGACATATGACAAGCATGATCATTTCTGACGTGGAGCTAATCTGAACTAAACATTGAATACTGCTTTCTATTCCTCCATCTTGTGACTGTGTAACTCCCTCTCTTGTATATCAGCATGTGAAGGACACTGTTCAGGAACTAGTTGATGCTCTGTATGTGATGACTACTTCCATTCTTGAGAGGATCATAAATACATGGATCCTGAGATTGAAGCTCAAGCCGGGGACCAGGGAGATTTTTCTAACAGAGAGAGAGTTTATGCAACCACATAAAACCAAAACAAAGACACGTTTGTCCTCTTGTTTAACATTTGTACTGACAACCCTTGTTTGCTATTTCGGTTCAAGCACACTCTCAACGATAAAGTTATTACACCAGATTTCAAAACAAAAAATATAAAGAAATGCTAAGCACTAATTAATGCAAAGGTTTATTTTGATGCATAATAAAACATTTTTACTGCACAGAAATGAATGGAAACTGGAATGGAAAAATACAAAAAAAACCTTCTAATTTTTTGCTTATCTGGTTGTTATAGAAATGGTATAGGTTTTTATTGAGAATTAGCCACTTTTAAAATTACCTTCACGTTTCTATCATGGGTTTTTCTCTTCTATAAGCTGCTGTTGTGAAGTTGTACATATATTAAAACCCTTCTTTCTTCAACTTAACATGCAGAAAGTCGTGTTTGTGCAGATCCATTAATCTCTCTCCTCTCTGCAGAAACCTCCCAGAGTCTCCTCGCTGGCTCTTCTCTCAGGGTCAGACCGACCGAGCTGAAGAGGTAAATACACTCCAATAAATCTGATATATGGGTACGTTTTAGTGAATATAAAACGCTAGTGCTGTACGGTGTGTTTGGACCATTGAAGTTAAAACAAAAAGGGAGAGGGATAGTAGACAATACCTTTTTTTTTTTAAAGGAAAAGTGGATTATTTTCTGATTAAAGTGTTAAAATTATCATAAAAATGACAGTCAAGGATGTTAGTGTTTAGTTTTTTTTGGCAAGGACCCAAAAGGCTTCCCTTTGCTATGTCGGATCTGATAATATTTGTTATTTTCCCTTCAAAAGTGAGTTGTTATTACTTTAATTTCAGTGGATGTGCAAGTTTTCTTCTCATGAATTTACCGATGAGGCAGGGGAGTAATACTTACATAAAAGACTATTTTTTTCGAGACTGAGGTCGTGAATTTATTGGAGAAAAACCCAAGATTTGAACCAATCACAATATGCTCTATGCCACAACTAAGTGCTGTAAACCATGTTGACGTGTTTATAAAAATATAGGCAAGAACGAGAATCTTTTAAACATCTGAAACTCTTGGACAAAGCTGCTGTGATACGTTTCTGTCCGGTCTTTCAAAGGTGTTGCGCTACATAGCTCTGAGGAACGGAAACCCCTCCAAAAACCTGAGGCTGCGCCGCGCCGCTAAAGACGGTAACCATGGCAACAGAGGAGCGGGGGTCCTGCAGTTATGGATCCATCCCGTCCTCCGCCTCAGGACCATGGTGCTCATGTATGTCTGGTGAGTGTTCCTGCACCACAGAAGAAGAAATAAACACATGCATCACGGTGCGGAAACGACTCAAATCAGAGCGGTTACTTCCACTACTTTAACTCAAATATTACTACTAGCAATACTGCTACTTCGCTCATTTTTCACTTATATTTAGTGTCATTTTCTTTACATTCAAAGCTTTAATATAGTTATATAGATCTATATAAGTTAGATCAGATAATGTACCAGCTTTGAGAACACTTTAATGATCAATCATTATAAAACATATCATATATATTATTCTGAAATGGACCAATCTGCACAATGACTACTTTTACTGTCGCTACTTTCACTATATTTTGATGATAATACGTTTCTACTTTTACTTGAGTAACATTTTGTATGCAGGACTTTTACTGTAACAGAGTATTCCTACACTCTGGTACTTCTACTTTTACTCAAGTACAAGATCTGAGTACTTCTACTTTTACTCAAGTACAAGATCTGAGTACTTCTACTTTTACTCAAGTACAAGATATGAGAACTTCTACTTTTACTCAAGTACAAGATCTGAGTACTTCTACTGTTACTCAAGTACAAGATCTGAGTACTTCTACCTTTATCTGATACTTTGCACACATCCCTTTTATAATTAGAAAGAATACACATTGGGTAAAAAATAAAAAAGCTTCACAGGGTTCAAATATTGATTCAGAAGTAAATGTCAACTTCATGAGTAAAGCTTCATGATTGTTTGAAACAGCGTCAGTCTGCTGAAGTAATGTTTAACAGCTCTTGGTCATACATTTTTTACACAGACAGTCATGTTCCCCAGAGCATTTTGTCAACATGTAAACATCTTCACAGCTTGTTTGACAAAGCTCGCTAAAGAGAAGAACATGTTGTGACTAATGCTATAGCTGAGCTTCCTTTGTCTCTACATTTGAGTTTTTAAAAGTACATAAACCGTGGCAGTTCTGCGTTTGATCCCATAAATGTTGCATATTTGATCCTCCTGTCTGTCCTTAAGTGAGTAAGATGTTTGCTTCTTTGTTTTTAAATGCTAGAAGGAGATTCAGGGTATTTCCAGACTCTGAGAATGAACTTATGGAGTTTCTTTTTCTCTGTATTGATATTTCAGTTGCAGCAGAGCTATGTAATACAGACACACTTCATGTTTAAATTCTCTACACCGCCCTCTGGTCCGTTTGCACTCTTCCTTCATCACTGCTGCTCAAGATTAACAACCAACTTCTTAACCTCAAATGTTATCTGTTGAACCGTTTGGTTTTCTGTTTGGTTTTCTGTTTGGTTTTCTGTTTGGTTAACACGACATCCTCATTGAGCTCTTAAACGTTCTTCCTTATATGACCAAAGTAGTCAAAGTCAACTTTATTGTCAATCTTTCAGTTTGTGTGTACAGACAGAGAGTCTATTCTAAGTACTAATTAGTCTGATAGTTCCTCAAATATTCCCACACTTGAAATAGTTGAAGTTTTATAGTTAGTTTTCGGATGCAGTTTACAGTAAACACACTCCCCTGCAGGATGTGCTTCTGGAAACAAGAGTGTGTGTGTGTGTGTGTGTGTGTGTGTGTTGTGTGTGACTCCGTGTGTGTGTGTGTGTGTTGCAGGTATGCTTGTAGTCTGGTTTATTACGGTCTGACTCTCGGTGCCAGTGAGTCGTCGGGGAATCGTTACGTTAACGTAGCGATGTACGGCCTCGTGGAGCTGCCCGCCTACCCACTCTGCATTTACTTCATCAACAAACACTGGTGAGACACACACACACACACACACACACACACACACACACACACACACACACACACACACACACACACACACACACACACACACACACACTCTTTAATGTTTGATCTGGGGAAGTTTTTGATGTTTGAATAGCTTATTTTTTACCTTACAGGTTTCTTCAGTGCACTAAAGCTTACTTATTTACTAACTTACTAACTTATTTAATTGCTGCAGCTCTCAATGTTAATAAAGCATTGAAACATCATCAGTCTAATTCCTGCTTGATTCAACTTGCTTTAGCCTTCCTGTCTCTTAACTTTCTGGATTCATTTTCTCATAATCCGCTCACTTTTACACGTATATTTTACCATCAGCTGTGTTCAGTGGTTCAACTTTCGTCAATCTACTGAGACCTCAGATGGCACAGATCATTTCCTGATGATTTCACACAAAGATATGTCGACTCATAGTTGCAGCACTAAATGTGTCAGATAGTTTTTATGCAATATCAGTATCTGTGTATACTAGGGTGCATCAAATTGCAATGCAAAAATTAAATCTCAACATATCTTGGGGTTGCATTTTGTTCAGACACACATAAAAATAACTTTTGCAAAGTTTTGGGAACATTCATTGAGATTTAGAGGTGGAACACAGCATGTGAAAAATATGAAAATTGGCCATTTGGGTGTTTTCCTAGGCAATTTCTAAAAATGCAAAAATGTAAGATTGTTTTTGAGAACATTTATTTTTAATAGAACAACATTGATTTATTTAAGAACAAAACGAACAAATTTGAAATTGAGTCCTAGTCCTGGTCCAGCTTGCGCTTGCAGTGGCGCAGATTCGGCTGTTTAGAGCGGTCATGCTCAACTGCCTGCAGCACATTCTGCAGGTGCTCCTCGCTCCTGGCTGCTGCCACAAAGTCCAGCAGTCTGGGTTGGCGAGGTCAGCCAAGCTGCCGGTTGGTGAGAGGGTTGGAAACTTCGGCTTGCCGAAGCCAGTGCGAAAGCGGAGCTGTCGGGCTCGCATGGGGATGTCAGCCGGCTTGTGCTCCAAGATGGCATCTACAAGTGCGCGCCGCTCGCCAACTGGCACCTTGGTGCTGACGAGTGCCAGGGGCAGCATCTCGCCTGTCAGGTACCATAGGTGCCACTCCAGTGCCTTGATCGCTGATGTTGCGATGCCCTCGTCAACAGACTTGTACGCGTACAGGTGGTGGTAGAGTGTGAGTTCATTCCATGCGGCATCTACGGCCGTGTCGCAGGTCAGCCACCACGTTGCGTAGATGTGCGAAATGAAGTTGGCAAACGCCCAAATCTTCAGCACCTGCTGCCACGTAGTGGTGGTCCCCTGAGGAAGCAACGCAATGTGCTGCTCCATCAAGGCCATCTTGAGAGTGTAGAACAGCTTGGCCATCCACCGCGCCTTGTGCAGTGCTCCCGGCCGTTGGAAGGTAACTGGAGTGTGTGCTGCACTGTCTGCACCCAGATACACAAGACACAGCTGCACGAACTCACGGTAGTCACCTCGCTTCGTAGTCGACTACTCCTGCAGCGCACGCAATGAGTTCAGCATGCAACTTGCCCAGGAACAGTGGTTAGGCCTCATCAGGAATGTATCGGGACAATTGGCTGCTGTCCTTATGTGGCACCAGGTCCCAGTTGTCCCGGAGCCGTGTAAACAATGTAACCTCTGGCGAGCGTGACGTCTCCACCTTGAGGTCAGTGAAAATGTGGCTGAGGAGCACCTTGCCGATGTGGTGTAGGCACCCGGACCAGAGCAGTGGTCGACCCAGTGAGAGCTGGATGGCAATGCAGGCTGCCATGAGATGGCAAGTGTTTGACGCGGTGGTGTCAAATGCCATGTTGACAACCTGATCGGTGCAGCACCACCCCTGCAGCAGCTTGCATGTCAGCCGGGCGATGATCATTCCACATGGCTCGTCAGTTCCCTTCATATAGGTTGGCACACCAAGCAGTTTGAGCCACTCCGCATCTCCGACCACCACTGTCAGACG
The DNA here is from genome assembly GCA_031216635.1 of Dissostichus eleginoides. Lineage (NCBI taxonomy): Eukaryota > Metazoa > Chordata > Actinopteri > Perciformes > Nototheniidae > Dissostichus > Dissostichus eleginoides. Next base: position 26,722,006 of record CM062278.1, read on the forward strand.
CTCCTCCAACTGGCGCACATTGGTGAGCATCAGCGTCAACTTGCTGTCTCAGTGCAGGGTGCACATGGGAGGTGGTGTCTACTGCTCGTGCTGTTCCTCACTGATGGCCTCCAGCGTGTGGCGGCGCGCTCGGTCTGCTGTTGCGTAGGACGTGGAGACCTTTGCCCTATTGCCACCTTCAACCGTGTAGCCAGTGACACAAGACTCGGCCGGCTGAGGATGTCTGCTGGAATGAAGGCTGGTGCCAGTCTTACCCCTAGATTCCACCGGGTCCGTCTGCGCCGCGGTTTTGGTCCGACCGCCTCCAGTGTCATAACCCACCGGGCGCGTTTCAGAAGCGGAGCGTTTCAGAAGCGGAGCGTCTTGCGTGCCGGCTCGCAGTTTTTGTTGATTTGGGCATATTTCCTGGACAGGCTACTTTTTGCAGACAAAGTTAATAATAATTGTAATATTCCAGTTATAAACGACATGAATCAAAGATGTGTTGCTGTATTTTAGTGGTAAAAAAATGCATTCATCATCATAATTATTCTATATATATATATCATTTACACAGTGCCTGTAAACCGGAGGAGAACGCTGGCATTTCTCCTCCTACTTGAAAGACTACGGAGGGATAGGGTCTGAAAAATTAGTATATTTTTGGGATTGACTGGATGCTCTGACCGGTCCACTTCCTGCCCGGCGCTATGCAACGCCTCGCGTCGAAAATAGATTTGCATCCTATTTTTAGCGGAGCCCAGCGCCGAGATGCTTCTGGGACGCTTCTAGCCGTAACGCGGCGCGTCTGGTGGAATAGCACCCATTGACTAGAGTGGCCGCGATCGCTGTGAACGCCGCGGCGCGGCCGTAACGCGGCGCAGATGGACCCGGTGGAATCTAGGGGTTACGCTTGCGGGTGGGTGTGTTCTCCGCCGGTGGAGCAGCTGTTTCATCTTCTTGAAACCAAAGCCCAAAGTGATGGCACCAGAGAACGACATAAAAAATGAACTGCTTTATCATGGCTCCCCAATGGGTGATGGTTACCCCCTTTTTTGCCGTAAAAGCTGATGTGCCGTTCCACCTCTAAATCACCACGTATCGCAAAAATATTTTGCATTTATTGTTTTTGCATGGGTGGTAACACTTTTAGCACCCAGACAGATCAATATGCTGGAACAGTGTATTTTGATGCACCCTGGTGTACACGCTATTACAGTCTGCTTCCGGCTTTTTTTCTACATGAATACGACTTGATGGCCCTCAGTTATTACCTTTCTGGAGTTCTTATTCATGAAATGCTGATTTTAACTCTTGAAGCTAATGTTCGTGCAGGATTCTTTTTAGATCTTAATGTATCCCTACACTACAAAAAATCGAAATCTTGCCAAGTATATTTGTCTAATATCTAGTAAAAATATGTCTCTACACCTGATATAAGACTTAATAGCTTCAGAAGTAACACTGCAGTGAGATATCGGGTCTTGTTTTTAGACAATGCATCATCTTGTTAAGTCAAATAATCTTATTTTGAGTTGTATCACAGATGAAACACATTTTTTAACATATTTATTAGAAAATCACCAACTAACATCAGAAAAAAGAAGACTTTTGAGCATTTGCGGCTTATATTGTAACACAACATCTCCTGATTCTGGTCAAATATAGTTAAAATTCTCCAGATAATTACAAGATCTGATTTATCTAAATATCCCTTTTTATTTCAAGACATCTTACCAAGCACATTTTCCCTTGTTCTATTGGCAGATGTTTCTACTTATTTCAAGTGAAAACAGCTTGTTTTCATTATTGTTTAACTTGTTTTTTCCGCAGCATTTGTTCCGGTGCATGGTTGATAGCACTGGATGCAAGTTGCTTTGGATAAAAGCTCAATTAAATGTATTGTAGTAATGCTGTGAGATGTCCCGGTGATACTTCTGTGTCTTTTCTTCAGGGCGGGGAGGAGGAAGAGCATGGCCAGCTTCCTGGGTCTGGCGGGATGCGCCTGCCTCTGCACGATGTTCGTCCCTGAAAACACAGGTGAGACTCTGCGACCTCTTAAACTGAGAGAAACACATCTGAACACAACTGTGGAGGAAGTGTGAGAGGAAAGAAACGCAAGAGCTGGGCAGTCAAAATGTATCTGACATCTGACATCCGGCTAACAAAGTATGTGAGACTCATTGCTTTGTATTTCCTCTTTCAGATTTAAAATGCACTTGACAGGGAACTGATGATCCTCTGATGCCAAATGATGAACTCTGCATTTAAACTCTCTTATGTAATTCTTCTCTTTTGCTATGTTTCTGTTCTTCTTATTCCAAATAATCAAGTATTTTAAGGGCCTAGTTTTGTTTTATGTTTTGTTTTCTTCTTTTCTTGATCGCATCCTCATATTTGACTCAATAAATCCAAAGCTCCATTCATAATTACATTCAGTACATCCCTGAATTTCCACAATAATCACAATTGCAAAGTTCTGCAGCATCAAAATGGCCAATTTCTTTATAAAGATGTTATCTAAATGAACAAGTTAGCTTCTGTTTGATTACATCTAATCAGTGGAATCTGTGTTTGCAGGGACTCTGCTGAGCGTTACGTCGTTGGCGCTTCTGGGAAAACTGATGGTCAGCGCAGCGTTCAACATCGCCTACGTCTACACCTCTGAACTCTATCCGACAGTAATCAGGTGAGCTTAACACACACACACACACACACACACACAGACACATACACACACACACACACACACACACAAAATATGATATGCTTTTCCTTGAATTACTCTTTTTGTGTGTTTTTCAGGAACGCTGGTTTGGGAGTTTGCTCCATGTCCTGCAGAGTTGGAGGAATTATTGCTCCGTTTGTTCCCTCTATGGTAAGTGTGTGTGTGTGTGTGGGGTGTGGGTGTGGGTGTGGGGAATTGAGTCATCTGTGACCTGCAATAACCTTTATTAGAGAGAAAAACGGAACTAAAACAATGTATCTTAGTTACAACAAGAGCATACACTTAGAACAGTGGTCCTCTTTTCCGTTTAGACTACATCACTTTATTCATTTCCACATGTTGTCATAATGCTTTAACACTGAGGCTGCATTGCAACTGCATTGAAGTGCATTTTGTTACACATTTTCTGCGAAACGTGGGCGTCTTCTACACTCCTTTCTTATAACATCTTTGACTAGGTGTTAGAACACATGTTTTATAAGTTGGCCTGTGGAAGAAAAGTCCCTTATTACACATAATAAGGGAGTCCCTTATTACACATAATAAGGGACTTAAGGTGATTCCCTGAGGGGGAAAAATTCAGCAGTTGCAGCAGAACATAGATATAACTAAGAAAAGATTAAAAAGGGAAGTAAACGCACATGAAGAATAACAGACTCAAGAGTGAAACTGAAACTACAAGCATAGCTAAAGAAAAACGTACAAAACCTTTTAAAGAGATACGATTATTTTACTTCAAAACATCATTCTTTCAATGGATTCTTATTTTTCTGTCTTGTTTATGTTCGTCTATTGATTATAAGTATCTATTGTTTCAGTTTTTAAGAATTCAACATGGAAAGTGTGACAGTTATAAGAAAAAGGGGCCATTGTTTGGATAATAGCAGCCAGTCTAGCACATAAACATTACATATGTGTTCTGAAGCTGAACAGGTGAGAGCTAAGTCAGGTAAACATTATGAGACTTTGACCTTATTTTACACATGAATGCCTTCAGGACGCTGAAACATGATCGGCACAATTCAGGTCCTCGAAAGGGGAAAAAGTATGAGATCAGTCATGTTGAAACCCGCCCAAAATGACGACATTATTCTCGGGAAAAGCGCCTCTTAATCTCGGTTACTTCCAGTGTTACAGTAGCATTATCCGGGTTAAAACTAGAGAAGAAATGGGCCTTAAAATACATGTATACATTATGTTTGGACATACTTTATTGAGTTATGAGTCCAATGATGAATAGAATAACCTATACTCTGCTTTTAAAAATAACTACTTTATCTAACCCAATTTAAATAATGTATATACCATAACCTCCATGAGTTGTCCGGCACATCTCCTGAAATAATTATAGTCTTTAAAGTATAAATCTCCCCTGAAACCGAGCAAATTGAAACTCTGTGCTTTGACCTTGGGTGTTGGCAGCCGGTGTAACTTAAACTTTAACATATAGCACCTCCTAGTGGTGATTTGGTAGCAAATATAGCCCCTTTATTAATATGTCTATTCATAAATAATAAATAAGAAATCCAAAATTAAATGCGGGATCATTTTTTTATATTTCAGTCTTTCAAATGTATGTGTGTGTGTGTGTGTGTGTGTGTGTGTGTGTGTGTGTGTGTGTGTGTGTGTGTGTGTGTGTGTGTGTGTGTGTGTGTGTGTGTGTGTGTGTGTGTGTGTGTGTGTGTGTGTGTGTGTGTGTGTGTGTGTGTGTGTGTGTGTGTGTGTGTGTGTGTGTGTGTGTGTGTGTGTGTGTGTGTGTGTGTGTGTGTTGCAGCGTGCTCTCCACACCTCCATGCCCTTCACGGTGTTCTGCCTCAGCGGCTTCTCGGCCGGCTGCCTCGGCCTCCTGCTGCCGGAGACTCTGAACAGACCAGCAGTCGACACTCTGGAGGAGCTGAGCAATGACACACACTGCAGAGTGCTGGAGAGCAAGGTACACACACACACACACACACACACACTACAGAATGCTGGAGAGCAAGGTACACACACACACACTACAGAATGCTGGAGAGCAAGGTACACACACACACACACACTGCAGAGTGCTGGAGAGCAAGGTACACACACACACACTACAGAATGCTGTAGAGCAAGGTACACACACACACACTGCAGAGTGCTGGAGAGCAAGGTACACACACACACACTACAGAATGCTGGAGAGCAAGGTACACACACACACACTGCAGAGTGCTGGAGAGCAAGGTACACACACACACACACACAACACACACACATTACAGAGTGCTGGAGAGCAAGGTACACACACACACACACACGTGCAAGGCACATATTTAACACAAAGTTGTACTCCCTGTTTTTTCCTATCGTTTTAGACATCTCCAATCACAGAAAAGATCTCTGATAGTCAGTTATGATTGTACGCAGCATCTCTTTGTCATTGTTCTCATGAATCGTGTCTCCCTTTCCTCTCCTCTTCCCCTCAGGCTCTTTTGTACGAAGATGACAAACTGAAATCGAACCACAAGTGAGGCCTTCATCACATGATTCCTTATGAAGCTGCTGCACCAGAGAAACGGTGACCTGTCCCTTTTTTTAATTACCTCGAAGGACTGATCACCACGTTAACGTCTCTGAACACACACCGTTAGGGACGTAGAAGCTGCTCTGCCTCCAGGACGAAGGTGTAATCATCTGCTCCTCTTGTGTGTGACTTCACGGAAAAACACAGTAGCAAAACTGCCTTTTTTTATTCTATTTCCTGAAAATTAACAAGGTGTTTGTGCCTTACCTGGAGGTACACAGGGCGACAAAGACACGTATGTGACTTTAATTACATGCCAGAGATGCCAGAGAAGTGGGAAATCCAACTTGCTACTCGCAGGTTTTTGAAAATAAAGTTTACCGACACGATGCATCCACAAAACATTCCCGAAAATACAGTCAGGTTAGATTTATAGGGACCACAATCATTTTTCAGGGGAACGATTCAATCTTTCTCTTGTGTCTCCGTCCTGAACGTCCTAGACAGTGGAAACACATGTAATGATACACAGACTTTCCAATATTTCATTTTCTTACAGTCTGACCTGCTGATTCCCATCTACCTACTTTCTAAGAACTATGACTGACCAGCATTTGTTGTGGCGTTCCTTTTATGGAAGTTTAAATCGAATGACATTTTATATTTTGACTACTAAATAATAATGTGTCAACCTTTTCTCATTGACTTAAGGAGTTAATGATTTCTGGAAGTCTGATCTGCCAATTGCCTTTACATGCACAAATAAACACAAATATATGTATGTACCTTTTCTTTCGTGAAACATTAAAATCAAATGTATTTATTTTACATAATAAAACAGTGACTATTGAATAACAATTTCTCAAAATCTGCACAAACGTACAGGAACTGTCCCACTCAAACTCATCTCCAAACTAAAAAGTGCTCCAGGTTTTTCTTAAAGAGGCCGTTATGCTTTCTGGGGTTTCCTCTTTGCTCTAGTGTGTTTTAGTGCAAGTAAATGGTCTGCAAAGGCTAAAATGCCAACGTTTCTCTTAAAGGTTAATGAGAGAGTTTCCACTGCACTAAAGTTTACATAACTCTTCAGTTAGAAATAATAATAACTGCCTAATTTGGTTTGATTTCAGGTTTTTCTGTCGCTTATCGCATTCTTAGTGCATGTATTTGATGCGATTGGATAAATAAACACACATTTGCTGCTCATTTAGAGGTGATATTCTGATAGCCTTTAATGAGGTTAAATAAGAGTAAAAACACTGGAGAGAAAACATTCACCAGCCTTAAATTGAATGCTTGTAACAAGAAAAACGTCATTAAACACAACGATAAGTGACGAGCAAAGAGAGTCACATGTAGCGACAGCAAGCAGATGTTTAATATAGTAAAATTGCTCAATTCCTTATAAGTGTTTGAGCTGTAATCATGCAGCACTACAGACTGAGGGTGAAATGCATGCTGGGGCATTGTGGGACATATTTTGTAAGTCCGACAGGACCAGTTGAATTTATGATGATTCATATTTATTTATTTCCTCTTTTCAAGTTCTCTATGTCCGGATTTTGATACCAAGTATTCTGTAAACAGTTAAATTACCCAAACACACATTTCCCTGAAACAGAGGGAAGAAGTTTGCACACCGGTTTTACCACAAAGCAGGAAATGCTGTAAAGTGAATGTGGTCATTTAAAATTTAAATCCACTTTTGTATGTGTTCCTCATAACCTCGTGTGCCTTCCTCTTTACCTCTAAAGTTAAGATATCAGCTGTAAAGTGTTAAAAATAAATATATTATATAAGATATTGAGATGCCAATTTTGTATTGTGTATGCAATCATATTATTCCAATGTGCTATGTATACTGTGTCTCTGGGTACGATCTATGTAAACAGTAAACAGTTGAAAACATAATTATTGGACGTCTCATTTTCTTCTCCGAGTTGCATGCAGAACATAATGTCGTTTTAACTACTGTTTCATCTACGAGTGTCATTTTTACCTCATCCTGCCGAAGTCCATTTTTCGATCAGGAAATGGAAATGTTTGTGTGTTTTTAAGCTTGTCTGATATTCAAGCCACAATTTGACACGTGTGAGTCACTCCAAACACGTAGCCCTGATGAGAATAATGTCCACTTCTGCCATAAAAACATTATGTGATTCTACAATTTAGGGTACATTCCATGTCCATTGATGTCCATTGATGATAATTATAATTATTCTAACTATTTTCTTCAAAAATATCCTATTTTGCCTATTATTGGAAAGAATGTTATAATATCACACACATATTATGTGCATCCTATGCTTTATTTAGCTTGAAATGTGTCATGATGTTCTTAAATTGTCAGTTTTTGCTATGTCCGTTTTTCAGTTGAGGGTGTCTTGGTTTCAAAATAATGAATAAAAACCATTAAAGTAAATAAAAAAAAGTATTCATTTATTTTAAAAGTCTAAATACTAAAGAATAATAACATTTTTTAAATTGATTTCCTCCTTTAAATAATTTAGATATCTTAATATATGAATCTCCGCAAAAGTTCTGTCAACTATCTTACTAACAGAACTCCCCCCTTTAACTCAAAAATGGTTTGTCCCAATACCATGTCACCAGCATCACATGATGCCATGTTCCTCTTTGGCAGACATTTTGAACACACTGTGGTGATTGTCCTCTAATGTTTTACAATATTTTATGTATAATAGCACATTGTCAATGAGTATATTAATTGACCGTCAACAATGTTACGTACATTGTTATGGTTTACAATTGTTTAATGATTTTAATTCAATTATATGTTCAAATGTGATGTTAACCTGTTCAAGAAAATGACATGTGGTCATCCAGGCAAGGCCTACCATTGAAATGATGGGTCAAAATAGGGAAATTGTCAACTAGGTTACCTGTCAACTAAGTTACCCAGTAATGTAATAACTGTAGTAACTTAGTTGACAGGTAACCTAGTTGACCATTTGTATGACATGTAGACATCATTACACATCATTATCAATGGAATTGTGCACTTCTGCCTTGAAATGAACATAGTGCTGATGGTTAATAATGTGTCCAGTCAACTATGTTATTTGCATCAAATGTTTGAGTTTCATTGTCAACTATGTTGCACCTCATTTTTTCAAATTTAAAATATCTAAAATAGATAACATAAAAAAATGTTTAAGCTTTGCAACTAGTGGATATGTTACACTGAGGAATATACTAACTTGAACCACTGATTGTTTTATTGAGAAAGAACACTTTTTTTGTACTGTTTTGTTGATGTGAAATGCACCCTAAATTATAGAATCAGTCATTATATATATATAGATATTTTCCCAGTTGAATATTGTATCCCGCGTAAGACCTAAAACATGACTGAATTCGTTTTTTAGCCACTTTTTATGTGGCTTTAATGATTTTTACCATATTAAATGTCTTGTTAAGTTTGGGATACGTCAAAAATAAGCACTTTTCTACGTTTTTGCTTTTCAAACAAATCTGTAGAATATGAAAACGTCTCTTCTTTCTTAAAACAGTTATATAAATACTCTATATTAAAATAATTGCCCAACTAAGTGACATTTATTTTACTCGATCAGGGGTGGGTTCACTCTCCTCTCCGCTTCTCTCCCTGTATTGCTACCTCTTCTCTTCACTCACTTTCCTCTCCGCTTCTCTCGTCTCTTCGCCTGTGTTTCTCTCCCTGTATCGCTCACTCGTCTCTTTCGCCCCCTGTCGGCAGCGGTTAAAATAGAATCGCCCCGTCAAAATTGAAATCCCCTATTAATGTATTGATTATAGGTCCGGGTCCGTATAGGTCGGCGTCTGGGTCCGGATCCGGACCGCGGTCCGCCTGTTGCCGACCCCTGGTGTAATTCATATATTTCACTACTTTTTTTTAACCAAAGACTTTGGTAAACCAAATCTGAAACACCAAAAAAAATGGATGACATGAGTAAATCAGTGTTTCACAAGAGTTTTGAAGTTTTCCAAAAATCGGATTTCTAAGCTAAGTATCTCATAAGACAGTGCTCTAAGGTGAGTGACTTTGCATTTCTAGCAAGACCAGAGACTGTACTGAACATTTTGACATGTAACACCATGCCATGTTATAAGAAGTACATTTAAAAGTTGATTTAAGAAGACATCTAAAAATTGAGAAAATACCCTTCACTTCACACTCCAGAGGGTTAAGGAAAAGGGTAAGGCGATTTAATTTTAAAAGACAATGAAGGCAGGTTATATTGATATATTGATTGATATATTTATTATATTCAAAGGCTAATGAATACTTAGTCCCCTGAATCTGGAATAATGTACAATTTACAGCACAGCCTCACAATGTCAGGAACTTTTCATCTACAGATTGCTTTGGTCTGGCTTTAACCTTCACTGATTGGTTGAAGAAACTTTGAACTTATTGGCTAAGGAAATCAGAAGGAGGGGCTCATTATCATATAAAAAACCGCGCGAATATTAGCGCGTATGTTCGTGCGTATTTTCGCCCGTATATTTCGCGCGTATGTTCGCGCGTATATTCGCCCGTATTTTCGCGGAGGTCCGTATATTATGGCACTTATGGCTTTTCATACGTATGTCTCGTCTGACAGGGTGCAGTTCTGCCGGAGAGCACCAGAACGTCGCTCCAGCACTTAAAAAATTGCAGTACCCATAAGAAGCCGTACACATGCCGCAGTTTTTGCGTGGCTGTGTCTTTAGTTGTAAGCCCAGTGGCGATCTGTTCATCTGTCATACTGATCATACAGTCAATAACTTTGTTGTTATTAGCATCTGGTTAGCTAACTATGCTAACGAATATAAGAAGCTTTTTCTACAACCAGTGAGGTAAAGGCACATCTTTATATGATCATTATAGTTGTAAAAAAGTAAGAGAATAAAGTAAACAGGTATAAAATACTATATGACAGTAAAACAAAGTTGTTATTAATAAACAAGAATACAGTTTGAAAGGGGAGTGATTTGTAAAATATCCATAAAGAAAAATAAATCTGCTTACAGTTCTGTTTCATATGGATGTTGAGAGATGTATCCATAGATCTCCTAATGTTGCTCTCAAAGTGCACCAGATTGATGCTTTTAACTTCAACATTTAAAAAAATCTTCCCGGGGGAGCATGCGAAAGGCGAAAGGTGAAATGAATGGGCTGTGATTTTAGTATTTTTAAGCAGAGGTCAATAAGTTGTACGGCCCTCGGAGGATGTTGTAAAAATTGAAATGGCCCTTGAGAGGAAAAAGGTTCCCCCTGCTTTACATCATAAAGAACGTATTCATTCATTTAAAAAATGTAAATACTTGAAATGCAAGTTGGTTTCTTTTTCTTTAACGCTGTTCATTTTGTATTAAGTTCTTGTTTTTGTATTAATGTATTTAATATGTACTATTTACTTGACTCATTCAAAGTTTTAAGTTTGAACTCTGACAATACGTTTCCAACTCTAATGCTTTTTTCCTATGTGGCCCTAAAGAGGAACTTCAATTATTAAAAAGGGCGCTGTCATTCTAGCGGTTACACAAAAAGCATGTGAAATGCTGTCTCAGAAAGCCACGGAACTGAGAGGCTGATGTGAATCAGATCCTCTCTCAGTCCTGCACTGAGCTGTGAACATGGGGGAAGTGTTGGTGTTTTCTCTGCTGGTTTTGGCCTCTCTTCGATCTGCTTCTACTGAGGAGATGTTCATCAAGGAAGGCGGTAGCGTGACGCTGGAATTGAAGCCTGCTCCTTCGGATCCGATCACCATCATCCAGTGGAAGTTTAAAGAGAGTATTCTGGCAGATTGGGTGAAAGATGTGCTTCCTTTGGCCCATAACAGAGAAAACATCAAACTGGACATAGTCTCTGGACGTTTAGCTATGGAGAAAATGACCAAAGCTGATGAGGGTGTGTATTCAGTGGAGGTTAACAACAACGAGCAAAAAGTGACATACAACGTTGTCTTGATCAAAGATGTTCCCAAGCCGGAGATATGGATCTCCCCGCTGACATGCAGCCATGAAGATGACCAATGTACCCTGACCTGTGAGGGACACACCACCGGGGATGGACCCGTCACTTACAGCTGGAAGTCCGGGGATGGAGAGTGGAAAGAGTTGGAGAAAGTCATGCCCATCACCAAGCAAGAGCATGGACAAGTGAAGACGTTCAACTGCAAGATGAAGAACCCAGTAAGTGAGGAAGAAAGTGAATCAAGTACAAATATCCTCTTCAGAGAGACTCCAGTTCCAAATAGACTGGAGAGTTCTGGAGTAAGATATGAAGCTGTGTTGATCAAAGAAGTGCTGAATCCGGTCGTGTCCTCGTGGGGCTGCTGGAGGCTGGGAGCCGGGCCTTGGACAGAGTGGAGGCAGCTTCATCTGGACGTCCTGCTCAGGGATCCAGAGCAACATGGAGGAGGGTTCTGGTGCAGGATGGAGGTTCCGGACCGTGGGGAAGAAAGAGCAGCCCGCATGATTCTGTTCCTCCCTGCAGACTCTGGACTCTGGATCAAAGTGTTGGGCGCTGTGATGAGATCCCTGGCTCTCCTCGCCCTGCTGGGGGTCGTGGTGTTCGTGGTGTGGAGGAACAGAGAGACTCTCAGGAAACTGATGTGCCCGTGTCAGAGCAGAGAGAGGGATTATGAAAATGAAGCTTAAAGAGGGTGTTTCCTTTTATTTCTTAAACATGATTCAAGCACGTCAGCAGCGAATGCAGTCAAATATGAAATAAAATAGTTTGATGTATTACTTTTAAAACAGCTTTGCATATGTTTTTGTTCAATGGTGACGATATCATGTATTCATTTATCTTGCATGTAGTGTATTTGGCAATCAAATATGAAATAAAAAAAATCTTTCATTGCTTTTTAAAACTGCTTCGCGTAAGTTCATGTTCACCTTATCACCAAGACTTTTGTTCTTGATGACCCTCCTGTTGATTTGACCCATAACAGAGACAACATCTTACTGGACAAAGTCACTGGACGTTTAGCTATGGAGAAAATGACCAAAGATGATGAGGGTGTGTATTCAGTGGAGATCAACAACAAGGTCTAAAGTGAGACATTTAAAGCTGAAATGATTAAACTTGTTCCCAAGCCGGCAGTGAGGGTCGCTGACATGCAGCCCTGAGTCTCTCAGTTGTGATCTTAATCATATTTATATATATTTTTTAAAAGTACATTTAGAAGACAAAAACGTCCCTTCTTTCATAAAACTGCTATCTTTTACTTCTAAAGAATACATTACATTACATATTAGATGCTTTTATCCAAAGAGACTTACATACTCAAAACTGTGGGCAATCCCCACAGGAGCAATTTGGGGTGAAGGGTCTTGCCCAGGGACACAACGACATGCTGACTGCAGTGGGGTTTGAACCTGTGCTCCTCTGATCGGAACACCAACGCACTAGCCCACTGCGCCACACGCCTCCCTAAATACATTTAGTCTTATTAAAGAAAGGAAGTGCCGTCAGCGTAATTTCGTGACAGAAAAAACAGGAAACCATAGAACTGAGAGACTGACTCAAAATCAGATATTCTTTCAGTTTGACTACATTTCCAACTCAAATACCTTTTCACAAGAAACAGATCTTCCTTCAGTCTTGTTTTTGAATATGTACTATTTACTTAATTTAGAATTCACAGTTTGAAGTATGAACTCTGAGAATACATATCCAACTTAAACACTTCTCTCTCATGCGGCCCTCATCATCTTCTTCTAATGAGGAAGTTCAATATTCTAAAAAAGAAATGGGAAATGATGTAAGGTGACAAAAAAGCAGAAAAAGACAGAACTGAGAGGTTGATGCTGATTTGAAACAGATCCTCTCTCAGTCCTGCACTGAGCTGTGAACATGGAGAAAGTGTTGGTGTTTTCTCTGCTGGTTTTGGCCTCTCTTCGATCTGCTTCTACTGAGGAGTATTTCATCAAGGAAGGTGGTAGCGTGACGCTGGAATTGAGGCCTGCTCCTTCCGGTCCGATCATCATCATCCAGTGGAAGTTTCAAGATAGTATTCTGGCAGAATGGGTGAAAGATGTGCTTCCTTTGACCCATAACAGAGAAAACATCTTCTTGGACATAGTCACTGGACGTTTATCTATGGAGAAAATGACCAAAGCGGAAGAGGGTGTGTATTCAGTGGGGGTTAACAACAACGAGCAAACAGAGACATACAACGTTGTCTTGATCAAAGATGTTCCCAAGCCGGAGATATGGATCTCCCCGCTGACATGCAGCCATGAAGATGACCAATGTACCCTGACCTGTGAGGGACACACCACCGGGGATGGACCCGTCACTTACAGCTGGAAGTCCGGGGATGGAGAGTGGAAAGAGTCGGAGAAAGTCATGCCCATCACCAAGCAAGAGCATGGACAAGTGAAGACGTTCAACTGCAAGATGAAGAACCCAGTAAGTGAGGAAGAAAGTGAATCAAGTACAAATATCCTCTTCAGAGAGACTCCAGTTCCAAATAGACTGGAGAGTTCTGGAGTAAGATATGAAGCTGTGTTGATCAAAGAAGTGCTGAATCCGGTCGTGTCCTCGTGGGGCTGCTGGAGGCTGGGAGCCGGGCCTTGGACAGAGTGGAGGCAGCTTCATCTGGACGTCCTGCTCAGGGATCCAGAGCAACATGGAGGAGGGTTCTGGTGCAGGATGGAGGTTCCAGACCGTGGGGAAGAAAGAGCAGCCCGCATGATTCTGTTCCTCCCTGCAGACTCTGGATCAAAGTGTTGGGCGCTGTGATGAGATCTCTGGCTCTCCTCGCCCTGCTGGGGGTCGTGGTGTTCGCGGTGTGGAGGAACAGAGAGACTCTCAGGAAACGGATGTGTCCGTAGCAGAGAGAGGGATTATGAAAATGATTATGAAAATGAAGCTTAAAAAGGGTGTTTCCTTTTATTTCTTAAACATGATTCAAGCACGTCAGCAGCGAATGCAGTCAAATATGAAATAAAATAGTTTGATTTATTACTTTTAAAACAGCTTTGCATATGTTTTTGTTCAATGGTGACGATATCATGTATTCATTTATCTTGCATGCAGTGTATTTGGCAATCAAATATGAAATAAAAAAAATCTTTCATTGCTTTTTAAAACTGCTTCGCGTAAGTTCATGTTCACCTTATCACCAACACTTTTGTTCTTGATGACCCTCCTGTTGATTTGACCCATAACAGAGACAACATCTTACTGGACAAAGTCACTGGACATTTAGCTATGGAGAAAATGACCAAAGATGATGAGGGTGTGTATTCAGTGGAGATCAACAACAAGGTCTAAAGTGAGACATTTAAAGCTGAAATGATTAAACATGTTCCCAAGCCGGCAGTGAGGGTCGCTGACATGCAGCCCTGAGTCTCTCAGTTGTGATCTTAATCATATTTATATATATTTTTTAAAAGTACATTTAGAAGACAAAAACGTCCTTTCTTTCATAAAACTGCTATCTTTTACTTCTAAAGAATACATTACATTACATATTAGACGCTTTTATCCAAAGAGACTTACATACTCAAAACTGTGGGCAATCCCCACAGGAGCAATTTGGGGTGAAGGGTCTTGCCCAGGGACACAACGACATGCTGACTGCAGTGGGGTTTGAACCTGTGCTCCCCTGATCCCAACACCAACGCACAAGTCCACTGCGCCACACGCCTCCCTAAATACATTTAGTCTTCTTAAAGAAAGGAAGTGCCGTCAGCGTAATTTCGTGACAGAAAAAACAGGAAACCATAGAACTGAGAGACTGACTCAAAATCAGATATTCTTTCAGTTTGACTACATTTCCAACTCAAATACCTTTTCACAAGAAAACAGATCTTCCTTCAGTCTTGTTTTTGAATATGTACTATTTACTTAATTTAGAATTCACAGTTTGAAGTATGAACTCTGAGAATACATATCCAACTTAAACACTTCTCTCTCATGCGGCCCTCATCATCTTCTTCTAATGAGGAAGTTCAATATTCTAAAAAAGAAATGGGAAATGATGTAAGGTGACACAAAAAAGCAGAAAAAGACAGAACTGAGATGTTGATGCTGATTTGAAACAGATCCTCTCTCAGTCCTGCACTGAGCTGTGAACATGGAGAAAGTGTTGGTGTTTTCTCTGCTGGTTTTGGCCTCTCTTCGATCTGCTTCTACTGAGGAGTGGTTCATCAAGAAAGGTGGTAGCGTGACGCTGGAATTGAGGCCTGCTCCTTCCGGTCCGATCACCATCATCCAGTGGAAGTTTCAAGATAGTATTCTGGCAGAATGGGTGAAAGATGTGCTTCCTTTGACCCATAACAGAGAAAACATCTTCTTGGACATAGTCACTGGACGTTTATCTATGGAGAAAATGACCAAAGCGGAAGAGGGTGTGTATTCAGTGGAGGTTAACAACAACGAGCAAAAAGAGACATACAATGTTGTGTTGATCAAAGATGTTCCCAAGCCGAAAATATGGATCTCAGTAAGTGAGAGAGAAAGTGATCCACTTCCAAATAGACTCTTGCCTGAGAGTTCTGGAGAAGGTTATGAAGTTGTCTTGATCAAAGATGTTCCCAAACCGAGCATATGGGTCTCCCCGCTGACATGCAGCCCTGAAAGTGACCAATGTACCCTGACATGTGAGGGGAACACCACCGGGGTGGAACCCGTCACTTACAGCTGGAAAATCGGGGATGGAAATTGGACGGAGTCGGAAAGAGACATGATCGTCATCAAGGGAGAGCATGGACATTTGAAGACCTTCACCTGCAAGATGAAGAACCCAGTAAGTGAGGAAGAAAGTGCAGCCCACATGATTCTGTTCCTCCCTGCAGACTCTGGACTCTGGATCAAGTGTTTGGGCGCTGTGATGATCCCTGGCTCTCCTCGCCCTGCTGGGGGTCGTGGTGTTCGCGTGTGGAGGAACAAGAGACTCTCAGGAAACTGATGTGTCCGTGTCAGAGCAGAGAGAGGGATTATGAAAATGAAGCTTAAAGAGGCTGTTTGCTTTTATTTCTTAAACATGATTATAGCACGTCAGCAGTGAATGCAGTCAAATATGAAATAAAATAGTTTGATGTATTACTTTTAAAACAGCTTTGCATATGTTTTTGTTCAATGGTGACGATATCATGTATTCATTTATCTTGCATGCAGTGTATTTGGCAATCAAATATGAAATAAAAAAAATCTTTCATTGCTTTTTAAAACTGCTTCGCGTAAGTTCATGTTCACCTTATCACCAACACTTTTGTTCTTGATGACCCTCCTGATGATTTGACCCATAACAGAGACAACATCTTACTCGACAAAGTCACTGGACGTTTGCTATGGAGAAAATGACCAAAGATGATGAGGGTGTGTATTCAGTGGAGATCAACAACAAGGTCTAAAGTGAGACATTTAAAGCTGAAATGATTAAACATGTTCCCAAGCCGGCAGTGAGGGTCGCTGACATGCAGCCCTGAGTCTCTCAGTTGTGATCTTAATCATATTTATATATTTTTTTTAAAAGTACATTTAGAAGACAAAAACGTCCCTTCTTTCATAAAACTGCTATCTTTTACTTCTAAAGAATACATTACATTACATATTAGACGCTTTTATCCAAAGAGACTTACATACTCAAAACTGTGGGCAATCCCCACAGGAGCAATTTGGGGTGAAGGGTCTTGCCCAGGGACACAACGACATGCTGACTGCAGTGGGGTTTGAACCTGTGCTCCTCTGATCGGAACACCAACGCACTAGCCCACTGCGCCACACGCCTCCCTAAATACATTTAGTCTTCTTAAAGAAAGGAAGTGCCGTCAGCGTAATTTCGTGACAGAAAAAACAGGAAACCATAGAACTGAGAGACTGACTCAAAATCAGATATTCTTTCAGTTTGACTACATTTCCAACTCAAATACCTTTTCACAAGAAACAGATCTTCCTTCAGTCTTGTTTTTGAATATGTACTATTTACTTAATTTAGAATTCACAGTTTGAAGTATGAACTCTGAGAATACATATCCAACTTAAACACTTCTCTCTCATGCGGCCCTCATCATCTTCTTCTAATGAGGAAGTTCAATATTCTAAAAAAGAAATGGGAAATTATGTAAGGTGACACAAAAAGCAGAAAAAGACAGAACTGAGAGGTTGATGCTGATTTGAAACAGATCCTCTCTCAGTCCTGCACTGAGCTGTGAACATGGAGAAAGTGTTGGTGTTTTCTCTGCTGGTTTTGGCCTCTCTTCAATCTGCTTCTACTGAGGAGAAGTTCATCAAGGAAGGTGGTAGCGTGACGCTGGAATTGAGGCCTGCTCCTTCCGGTCCGATCACCATCATCCAGTGGAAGTTTCAAGATAGTATTCTGGCAGAATGGATGAAAGATGTGCTTCCTTTGACCCATAACAGAGAAAACATCTTCTTGGACAAAGTCACTGGACGTTTAGCTATGGAGAAAATGACCAAAGCGGAAGAGGGTGTGTATTCAGTGGAGGTTAACAACAACGAGCAAAAAGAGACATACAATGTTGTGTTGATCAAAGATGTTCCCAAGCCGAAAATATGGATCCTAGTAAGTGAGAAAGAAAGTGATCCACTTCCAAATAGACTCTTGCCTGAGAGTTCTGGAGAAGGTTATGAAGTTGTCTTGATCAAAGATGTTCCCAAGCCGAGCATATGGGTCTCCCCGCTGACATGAAGCCCTGAAAGTGACAAATGTACCCTGACCTGTGAGGGGAACACCACCGGGGTGGAACCCGTCACTTACTGCTGGAAAATCGGGGATGGAAATTGGACGGAGTCGGAAAGAGACATGATCGTCATCAAGGGAGAGCATGGACATTTGAAGACCTTCACCTGCAAGATGAAGAACCCAGTAAGTGAGGAAGAAAGTGCAGCCCACATGATTCTGTTCCTCCCTGCAGACTCTGGACTCTGGATCAAAGTGTTGGGCGCTGTGATGAGATCCCTGGCTCTCCTCGCCCTGTTGGGGGTCGTGGTGTTCGCGGTGTGGAGGAACAGAGAGACTCTCAGGAAACTGATGTGCCCGTGTCAGAGCAGAGAGAGGGATTATGAAAATGAAGCTTAAAGAGGCTGTTTGCTTTTATTTCTTAAACATGATTATAGCACGACAGCAGCGAATGCAGTCAAATATGAAATAAAATAGTTTGATGTATTACTTTGCATATGTTTTTGTTCAATGGTGACAATATCATGTATTCCTTTGTCTTTTTTTTACTTTTGTTCCTAATTAACACATGGGAACTGATGTGTCCGTGTCAGAGAGAGAGAGAGATTATGAAACTGAAGTTTAAAGAGGTTGTCACTTTTATTATTTTGCATGATTCAAAACATGTCAGCCTCAGAGCAAGAAGAGGGAATGCAGTGTATTTGGCAATCAAATATGAAAATAAAATAAATCTTTCACTGCTTTTTAAAACTGCTTCGCGTAAATTCATGTTCACCTTATCACCAAGACTTTTGTTCTTGATGACCCTCTGTTGATTTGACCCATAACAGAGACAACATCTACTGGACAAAGTCACTGGACGTTTGCTATGGAGAAAATGACTAAAGATGATCAGGGGTGTATTCAGTGGAGATCAACAACAAGGTCTAAAGTGAGACATTTAAAGCTGAAATGATTAAACATGTTCCCAAGCCGGCAGTGAGGGTCTCCCGTGACATGCATTCCTGAGTCGAGCAGATGTGGGCTGTGGGTTATCTTAGCCATATATATATATTTTTTAAAGTACACTCAGAAGACAAAACGTCCCTTCTTTCATAAAACTGCTATTTTACTTCTAAAGAAAAAGGTAGTCTGGTAAAAAAGAGAAGGAAGTGCCGTCGGTCTAGTTTTGTGACAGATAAAGCGGAAAACCACAAACCTCAGAGGCTGATGCTGCTGTGAGAAACAGATCTTCTTTCCATTAAATGTTTTAACATGTTATAGCCTATATACTTAATTTTAGAACTCACGGTTTAAAATAAGAACTCTGGGAATACAATTCCAACACAAAAACGTATTTTTCATGATGAGAATCATCTTCTTCTAAAGAGGAAGTTCAATATTCTAAAAAAGAGAAAGGAAATGCTGTCAGGTGACACAAAAAGCAGAAAGCCACAGAACTGAGAGGCTGATGCTGGTTTGAAACAGATCCTCTCTCAGTCCTGCACTGAGCTGTGAACATGGAGAAAGTGTTGGTGTTTTCTCTGCTGGTTTTGGCCTCTCTTCGATCTGCTTCTACTGAGGAGTATTTCATCAAGGAAGGTGGTAGCGTGACGCTGGAATTGAGGCCTGCTCCTTCCGGTCCGATCACCATCATCCAGTGGAAGTTTCAAGATAGTATTCTGGCAGAATGGGTGAAAGATGTGCTTCCTTTGGCCCATAACAGAGAAAACATCTTCTTGGACATAGTCACTGGACGTTTATCTATGGAGAAAATGACCAAAGCGGAAGAGGGTGTGTATTCAGTGGAGGTTAACAACAACAAGCAAAAAGAGACATACAATGTTGTGTTGATCAAAGATGTTCCCAAGCCGAAAATATGGATCTCAGTAAGTGAGAGAGAAAGTGATCCACTTCCAAATAGACTCTTGCCTGAGAGTTCTGGAGAAGGTTATGAAGTTGTCTTGATCAAAGATGATCCCAAGCCGAGCATATGGGTCTCCCCGCTGACATGCAGCCATGAAAGTTTCAAATGTACCCTGACCTGTGAGGGGAACACCACCGGGGTGGAACCCGTCACTTACTGCTGGAAAATCGGGGATGGAAATTGGACGGAGTCGGAAAGAGACATGATCGTCATCAAGGGAGAGCATGGACATTTGAAGACCTTCACCTGCAAGATGAAGAACCCAGTAAGTGAGGAAGAAAGTGCAGCCCACATGATTCTGTTCCTCCCTGCAGACTCTGGACTCTGGATCAAAGTGTTGGGCGCTGTGATGAGATCCCTGGCTCTCCTCGCCCTGTTGGGGGTCGTGGTGTTCGCGGTGTGGAGGAACAGAGAGACTCTCAGGAAACTGATGTGTCCGTGTCAGAGCAGAGAGAGGGATTATGAAAATGAAGCTTAAAGAGGCTGTTTGCTTTTATTTCTTAAACATGATTATAGCACGTCAGCAGCGAATGCAGTCAAATATGAAATAAAATGGTTTGATGTATTACTTTGCATATGTTTTTGTTCAATGGTGACAATATCATGTATTCCTTTGTCTTTTTTTTTACTTTTGTTCCTAATTAACACATGGGAACTGATGTGTCCGTGTCAGAGAGAGAGAGAGATTATGAAACTGAAGTTTAAAGAGGTTGTCACTTTTATTTATTTTGCATGATTCAAACATGTCAGCCCTCAGAGCAAGAAGAGGGAATGCAGTGTATTTGGCAATCAAATATGAAAATAAATAAATCTTTCACTGCTTTTTAAAACTGCTTCGCGTAAATTCATGTTCACCTTATCACCAAGACTTTTGTTCTTGATGACCCTCCTGTTGATTTGACCCATAACAGAGACAACATCTTACTGGACAAAGTCACTGGACGTTTGCTATGGAGAAAATGACTAAAGATGATGAGGGTGTGTATTCAGTGGAGATCAACAACAAGGTCTAAAGTGAGACATTTAAAGCTGAAATGATTAAACATGTTCCCAAGCCGGCAGTGAGGGTCTCCCGCTGACATGCATTCCTGAGTCGAGCAGATGTGGGCTGTGGGTTATCTTAGCCATATATATATATTTTTTAAAGTACACTCAGAAGACAAAAACGTCCCTTCTTTCATAAAACTGCTATCTTTTACTTCTAAAGAATAAAGGTAGTCTGGTAAAAAAGAGAAAAGAAGTGCCGTCGGTCTAGTTTTGTGACAGATAAAGCGGAAAACCACAAACCTCAGAGGCTGATGCTGCTGTGAGAAACAGATCTTCTTTCCATTAAATGTTTTAACATGTTATAGCCTATATACTTAATTTAGACCTCACGGTTTAAAATAAGAACTCTGGGAATACAATTCCAACACAAAAACGTATTTCTCATGATGAGAATCATCTTCTTCTAAAGAGGAAGTTCAATATTCTAAAAAAGAGAAAGGAAATGCTGTCAGGTGACACAAAAAGCAGAAAGCCACAGAACTGAGAGGCTGATGCTGGTTTGAAACAGATCTTCTTTCAGCCCTGCACTGAGCTGTGAACATGGGGGAAGTGGTCGTGTTTTCTCTGCTGTTGGCGGAGCTGAGCGTTGCTTTTACTCAACAAACACCAACATACTTCACACAGGGCGGCAGTAACGCTAGACCTGAGGACTCCTCCTTCTGAACGAATCACCAACATCCTGTGGCATTTTAGCCGTAATCTGCTGGCAGAGTGGGGGGGAAATATGTTTGATTTGTATTACTACAGAAACAAAACAACAACCACCCTGGATACATCCACCGGACGTTTGATCATCAACGACATGACTAAAGATGAGGAGGGTTTGTATTCAGTGGAGATCAACAAGGTCCAAAGTGACACATTTAAAGCTGTAATGATCAAACATGTTCCCAAACCGGAAGTGTGGCGCTGACATGCGGCCCAGAGTCAGGCCCGTGTAATCTGACCTGTGAGGGGGACATTACCGGGGCTGGACCCGTCACTTACAGCAGGAAGACCGGGGACAGAGAGTGGAAAGAGTCAGAGAAGGCCATGACCAACCCATTCTCACAAAACAACGTGTAATTATACATTACGTTGGTCGACAGGGCAAAACGAAAAAGTATATTCACAAATAACCCTTTCAAGACGTGACATGGATACAATATTTTGTAAAAAGAAACATGGAGCTCAAATAATCTTCATAATATCTATCTAACTATGGATCCTACACATCCACTGGACGTAGATTATAAAAGTACAATATAAACTTCTTGCTAGGAATGTAATCAAAAAGCATTTTAACGGCCAAACTATCCTACAATTTAGGATTTTCCACTAAAAATAAATCTGGTGTGCGCCATGTTCTTTTTTTTTCTCATGCTGGGAAAGTTTGCGAAATCACTCTGATTGGCTGTTCAGCTTAGCGAATCAGTGCATGAGAAGCGAAACGGAAGTGAAATCTGAGATTTCATTTAACTCCAGCTCTCGACACAGGTTCGGGAAAGCCCCATGAGCTTCTCGCTGTAGAGTGAAAATGGAACACACACGCTATTTGTTGTTTGTTTATATCACGCAGTCTGTTCTTCTTCTCTCGGTTATCACGCAGTCTGTCTTCCGGTTGTTGCCTCTTTTGAATGACGAATACACACTACCGCCGCCTGCTGGTAAGGAGAGTTATTGCCACTCACGCATGCGCAGTTCGTATGTGCAACTTGGCCGTCGGCTGAAGTCTTTGCGGTGTGTTCCAGTGCGACACATGGCCAAGACGCAGGAGACGTGAAGAGACGTGAGGCGACGTGAGGCGACGTTCCGTCGGGACGTGTTCTTTGGTGTTCCTTGGTGTCAGTTTGGTATGTAAGAGGCTTAAAGCCTCATAATATGATATAATATATATATAATATGTTACATTAAAAGCCTTGAATCTTAAACAGGATTACATCATGTCAGCCCGCCTCAGAGCCTCGAAGAGCAGTGTGTTGGCAGTCAAATATGAAATGAATATATACAACTCCTGCTCATGCCACCTACAGAAGTTCTCCGATGACTCCTCCATCGTCAGCTGCATCACAGATGACAACGAGGAGGAGTACAGGGACCCCGTGGAGAACTTCGTAGGCTGGTGTGACAACAATCACCTCCAAGGAGCAGGTGTGCTCAAGAAAAAAATGATATGTGTAATAGAAAGTAGTTTTGTATTTTGTTCCTCGTGATGACAGATGAGGTAAAAAAAAGATTTGTGTGTGAAATGTTAAAATATATTTTTAGATATTATTATCGAAACATAATTACATACAGTTTCTTAGATTTTAGAAAACAAAATCCATGTTGCATGAAATATAAAACATATGGTTATGTCCCCAAAGCTTAAATTAAGAAAAGAAAATAACTGTAAAGAAAAGTTGCTTGTTGCTCCCTTTTGTCAGTATATTTTTGTATAAAAAAATAAGAAAATTGAGTAACAGCCAGGTGGGAGAAGTACTCAGATCTTGTACTTGAGTCAAAGTAGAAGTACCAGAGTGTAGGAATACTCTGTTACAAGTACAAGTCCTGCATTCAAAATGTTACTCTAGTATAAGTACAAAAGTATTATCATCAAAATATACTGAAAGTCACACTCATTGGTCCATTTCAGAATAATATATGTTTTATAATGATTGATCATTAGTGTTCTCAAAGCTGGTAAAGGTGCAGCTAGTTTGAATGACTTTGTATACTGCAGGGTAGCTTGTGAATTTACTCCAGGTGGAACTAAAGTCTGATTTAACACTTGATTATATTTCACATCATTAATAGAAATCTGCCTAGTAACAAAAGGTATTAAATAAATGAAGTGGAGTAAAAGTACAAAGCAGCAAAACATTGAAATACTCAAGTACAAGTACCTCAAACGTATACTTAAGTACAGTACTTGAGTAAATGTACTTAGTTACTTTACACCACTGAACAACCCACATATAATGATACCAAATGCCCGAAAAATAAACCAGAAAGCAGCCGGACATCTGGAGCGATGATGTTTTTATTTCAACTCTTAGGTACATATTTACTGATTGCACACAAATGATACCAGGCTACATGTATGTTGTTCACACGTTAGCACGACACGGAGAACACTTACATCAACATGACAACAGACATGCACAAACGAGGCAGTGATGTGGAGGGGGGCGGGGCGAACACAAAGAACCAACCAATCACAACGAGGCGATATCACTGACTCAGGGGTTGAGGAAAAGACAGCGTGTGACAGAGGAACGACAGATGAAGGAGAGGGGAGTGAGAGGAGGGAGGAGAGGGGCTATTACCTAAAATATTCAGACAGATCGACACACTGAGTACCTTAATAAACAATGATTTCAGTATCGACAATAAATATCTCATAAATAACATCCGTTTTAATAACATATATTTTCTTATATGTGATATGAGCTGCACGCCATCCCATCAAATAGTGTTATAATTCACACACACTCTCACACACTCTCTCACACACACCTCTGGAGCAATACTGAAGGAGCAGGGACACAGGGGGGGTTTAAAGGTGATGCTTAGCTATTGGGGGGTCACATGCAGACTGATATGTACAACTGTAAACTCCCTCAGTCTCCCCCTCCCTCCCCCTTCATCTTTCTGTGTTTTTTTTAAAAACCTTTCTTCCACCAAAAACACTCCCTTCATCCTGCCCCCTTTACCACCCCCTCTCCCCTTGTCTGCCCCCTTTATATTTTAAATGATGTCTTCTCTATTTCAGGTCCCCGGCGTCTCCCTGGATGGTCTTTTTGATGCGCAGCAGCATCGTGGTCAGCCATTGGTCCAGACGAGACACTGAGTCGTACTCCTTCACCGCCTCCGTGAACGCCTCGCTGTTCTGCTCCTCGTGGGCGTCTAGGAGTTTCTGTGGCAGGAAACACACAAGACTTTAAAGGTCACCTATCATGAAAAATCCACTTCTTCATGTCTCTTCTACATCAACATGTGTCCCCTCTTCTTCATGTCTCTTCTACATCAACATGTGTCCCCTCTGTGTAAAGAGACTCTGAAAGTTTCAGGAACAAAGATTCTCTCTCTTTTTGTCCTGATCCATTTCTATAAAAACCTGTCTGAAAATGAGCTGATCAGATTTTGGCCACTTTATGATGTCATAACGATGTTTTGGCTTGTGTAACCATTAGCCAATCAGCAACCAAGGTAACCCCCCCCCCCCCACCTTATCACCTGAATCTCCTCCTAGAGCACCATTGAGTTCTTTTTAACCAAATATCTCTCAGAGGGGCGTGGGGAGGGGCTCCTTATTTTCATCTAAAGTAACAGACAGAGAATCAGCACTTTTGAAACAGGCTGAAACAGAGGGGATTATGGGATGCTGCAATGATCTGTTTGGTGTTTCAGCCAATCAGAGACAGGTTCTGTATATATCTGAGACCTATAACATATAGATGGAAAACAGTATAATAGGGGACCTTTAATAGAGAGGCACAGCGATGACAGACATTTTGACCGCTGGGAGTTAGCTGCCCCGATCTCACCATATTCAAAATCACAAATCAAAACTCACCTCTTCAGAACTGCTTTTAATCTGTAATTAAGGTTGTGTTTTATATATTTTAGATGTGATGTTTTTATGAATTTCTACTCTGTAAAGTGTGTTTGAGTTTCAAGGAAAGCGCTCTATAAATAAAATGCATTATTATTAAAGGGTTCCCTGCACAAAAAGCCACTAGGATTTTTCCCTAGGATTTTGGATCTCTGTGGCAAACACACATTTATGATACTTATATGTTTTGTTCAGCAGGATAATCTCCACTTATTAACACCACTTTGTGATTTTTCAAGTGTAAATGCAATCGGCACAAGTAAATGCTAACGTTAGGCTATAAAGGAACTACATCATGGTAGCATGGCTGAGCATCACCACCGCTCAGCTAAAGGCGGCTTATGTGGGATGTGGTGACATTTAGTCGTCTCATATAGACACCTGTTAGCAACCGCTAAAAATCCACCAGTGAGGTATTTACTGACATATTTTATGTCATAGAGATCAAAGTGAGACTCTCTTCAGCTTGTGTTAACCACAGACCTTATTTCATGCTTCTAACCAAAAACACTTTCCAAAAACCTTGATTAAAGTCATTTCCTGTACACCTGTACATCACTGCAGCAAGGTGAGAAGTTAAACCAGCAGAGAACAACAAAAAAATCATAATTTTTATAAAAATGAACTACCATTAACTTTAGCCACACAAGATATTAACATTGAGTGACAGTGTGTGAGCATAATGAAATGTTTTTAACACAGCAGAGTTTTAAATCCTCGTATACTCGGCCATGTTTCTGCAAATCAGCGATATGACTTTCAAATGCTGTGATGTAGGAGCGCTCATATGGTATAAAAAAGTGTATTTATATATGCAATACATTTACCTTTAAGAGTTTCAGCTCTCTGGAGTCTGAGTAGGCTGGAAACATCTCCTCATACTTCTCTATGGCCAACTGCAAAACACACACACACACCACACACACAACACACACACACACACACACACACACACACAACACATTGAAGGAGAGATTGAAAGGTTAAAATAGTACATAACTATCACTAGACATCTGTATATCAGGACGTATATGTGTAAGTGGTGTTTTCTTTCTGTGTGTGTGTGTGTGTGTGTGTTACCTTGGCGTTCAGTTCGTCCACGATGAAATGACACAGTGAAGCCTTGAAGAAATACTCTTTGGCGTTATACTTTAACAGAGGATTGTCCATGGTGTTCATAGCAACCTGAAACAAGAGGTGGAAGAAGTACTCAGATATCATACTTCGGTAAAAACACAGTAATACCAAATAGTAAAAATACTTTGTTACAAGTAAAATACCTACAAAAGTACTGGCATCAACATACATTTAGGTACCTAGAGTCAAAGCACTCATTATGGTTCATTTCAGAATTATATATTACATTTATTAATTATAAATTCTGATTATAAATATTGGGAAAATACTGAATGTACTCTTCCAATATCAGAGTCCACATGATAACAAAGGTATCCCAACTGTAGCTGTGTACATGACAGGATGTATGATTACCTAGAAGCGCATCAGGACTGTTTTAGGCATATGATAGCTATGTGATTAACATGATGATTCAGCCTCTATGGAGATAGACATATGACAAGCAGGATCATTTCTGACGTGGAGCTAATCTGAACTAAACATTGAATACTGCTTTCTATTCCTCCATCTTGTGACTGTGTAACTCCCTCTCTTGGATATCAGCATGTGAAGGACACTGTTCAGGAACTAGTTGATGCTCTGTATGTGATGACTACTTCCATTCTGGAGAGGATCAGAAATACATGGATCCTGAGATTGAAGCTCAAGCCGGTGACGAGTGATTATTAACATTTTTAAGTATTCAGAAAAAGTCAGAATTTTGAGAAAAAGTCAGATTCTTTCAGAAAAAGTCAGAATTTTTAGAAAAAGTCAGATTTTTCAGAAAAAGTCAGAATTTTCAGAAAAAGTTTGAATTTTGTGAAAAAGTCTGTTTTTTCAGAAAAAAATTGAGATTTTGTGAAAAAAGTCAGAATTTTGAGATTTTGAGAAAAAAGTCAGAATTTTGTGAAAAAGTCAGAATTTTGAGAAAAAAAGTCAGAATTTTGACATTTTGTGAAAAAGTCAGAATTTTGAGAAAAAAAGTCAGAATTTTGAGAAAAAAGTCAGAATTGAATTGCATGATTACCTACAAGAACCGGTATTCCTCCATCTTGTGACTGTGTAACTCCCTCTCTTGTAGCATGTGAAGGACAGTGTTCAGGAACTAGTTGTACCAAATGCTCTGTATGTGATGACTACTTCCATTCTTGCAAGGATAAAAAATACATGTATCCTGATATTGAAGCTCAAGCCGGTGACGAGTGATATTTTTCTAACAATAAATAATGAATGACCTGTTCGTATATTTCGATAGCTTTGGGGTACTGTTCCAGCTGAGCGCTGTAGTGTCCGACCTTCAGGAGACATTTGTTGGCTGAGCTGGAAACACACAGACAAACAAAAAGCCATCATTTATTCCGTGTATCACTATTACATCTTAGTATTTCCCGAGCTGAGCTTTCAAAGAAGTCTCATTTAGATAATGGATGATGCAAAAGGTCATCAGGCTTGTTGCAACAAGGGAGCATGAGTCAGCGTTACTCAGCAATTATTCAGCACAATGTTAATGAGTCTTCACCCAGTGCACCGTCAGCATCAAACTTTACTGCAACACTATATCTGATTAGAATATAATATACTTATATTCATGCACCATCATGCATTTTCATATATAGAGGTACAACAAAAATTCATTATAAATACATCTTGCACATTACATTAACTTTTTTTCTAACACTATGCAGCTCCTTTCAATATAAAAATAACCCTTTTTCATGCATTTTTCAATCTTTTTAATTGTATTTTTATTTTTATTTTTTCATATATTGCTTAAAAGGGGACTTTATCAATCACTCAATTCTTTAAATAGTTGCATATCAATGCTCTGCTGCCAAATTGTATATTTCAACGAATGGGGCGAAGCCTGCGAGCTAGTTCAGGCAGTCAACTCGAGCACCAATGATACACTAACACGTGACGCACCTCGTCCCTCTTACAACCAACCAAACACATTCTCCTAAACATGCCGCTCTATTTAAGCTGCCAGGTCTTCCTGCCTCTGCCTCGCTATGCTGCTGCTGCTGCTGCTGCTGCTGTGTTCACTTGCTATTGCTGCGTTCATGTTCCTGCTGCTGTGTTTCATGTTGCTGCTGCCACTGCTGTGTTCACTTGCTATTGCTGCGTTCATGTTCCTGCTGCTGTGTTTCATGTTGCTGCTGCCACTGCTGTGTTCACTTGCTATTGCTGCGTTCATGTTCCTGCTGCTGTGTTTCATGTTGCTGCTGCTCGCCTGCCCCACCACCACCCCAGCTCCACCCCAGCTTCCACCCCAGCTTCCACCCCAGCTTCCACCCCAGCTTCCACCCCAGCTTCCAGCCCAGCTTCCACCCCAGCTTCCACCCCAGCTCCACCCCAGCTCCACCCCAGCTTCCACCCCACCTTCCACCTCAGCTTCACCCCAGCTTCCACCCCAGCTTCCACCTGTAGGCTCGGGGGATAGTTATCTAATCATCACTCAATGTTCTTTGTAAATCTGTGGCGTGATGAGGCCCGAGCCTAGACGCCAAACTCAAACTATATGCTGCTTCTAATAAACATATTAAGAAACACGTGAGTTGTCTGACTGAAATCAATTTAGCTCTTTTTAATGCATTTGTTAGTTTTATAAAAGAATGTACCTGTTAGATTCCTCTCCCTTGTAGTAGTCTGCTGCCTGCTCATAGTGGGCAATGGCCTGAAAGAAAAATATAAAACAGAAGATGATGACTTATCTTCAACAAAAACATATAAAAAAAAGGTTAAAAATTGAGTACTGAAAACAGGAAATAATTATTTCCCCCTTCACGTACCTTCTCGATATCGACCAGCTCGGCCTCGTAAATCTCGGCTATAGTGATGTGATGTTTTGCTGCGATGGTAAACCGACCCTGTAGCATGAGACAAAGATAAGAGGTATTATTCAATATTCATAAGAAGCCTTTAATAGAGTGGAGCAGGGATTTCCTGTTTCTGAAGTGGACCCTGAAGGTAGCATCTCCCTGGTTCCCTACACAAAAAGCTAATGGGGTTTTTCCATTTGGATTATTGGAGAAAAGAAACAATCTGGCAAACTAATGTTTATGATACTTACACGTTTTGTTCAGTAGGATAATTTTCACATATTAACACCAGTTTATGATTTTTGAAGTATAAAGTTAACGTTATAAATGAAATAGAGTAAATCACATGGTTTCACGTCAGTAGCGCTAAGCTAAAGGTGGCTAATGTTCAGGGTTCCTGACGTATTTTATGTGGTAGAACAAAACGTTAAAATCTCTTCAGCTCGTGTTAACCACAGACCTTTTTCAGTCCTCCAACCAAAAACACATTAAAATAACTATTGACTTCAAGACGAGGGAACAGGAAGTGCTAAAATGCTGACTCATTACCCAGTTACGGACTCATTCCTGCACCACTCCTTGGTTGAAGGCTTACCATATCGGTGTAGATGTCAATGGCCTGGTTTAGACAGTTGATGGCCTCTGGAAGAAGACAGATAAGAGAGAAAGGAGGTTAAAATACTTTCAAAAGATTATATTTATTTGAATAGCACTTTAAATGGTTTTAGCTTATTTTACGCTAATGTTTTTGCAGGATTCTTGCTGTTCTGAGTTTGTGTCTTCATGGTCAATTGTAACACATTGGATAAAAGCGTCAGCTAAATGTAATTTTATGTTGTAAATCCAAGAAGAACTGAAGAGTGTCTGCTGAAGCCTTCTGCTAAATCTAATAAGAACTCAGTTTCCTCCCCGGCGGCTATCACCTGCTTACCCGTAGTATTTCATTAAATCACAGTGAAGCTGCAGCAGCATGATATCATTTTTCCTCGAGCAAACCCAGTTTAATCTTTGAATGAAACCTCCTCAGGGTCCTGACTCTGATCCACAGGCTTCCCCTCGAGTCTTACATTAAAATATGAAGAGAGGTAAATTCACACCAGTAGTGGAAAAACTACTCAAATACTGAAGTAAAAGGTCTAATACCACAGTGTAGAAATTATCTTCTAATCTGTGACACGGTTAAATTGAATACTCCATTCTCATTGGTCAATCTGGACATTCCATAGGTCTGCTAATTTTCGATAACAGACCGTTGCTAAAGAGAACAGACCGTTGCCAAGGAGGATCAAGGGACTATGTGCAGCTGACGTTAAATTGATAAGATGATAATTAATATAAACACATTTTTTTAGATACATAGTAGCAGAAAAAAAGTCCTGTTTTCAAATGCTTTTAAGTAGAAAGGAGAAAAATATAAGTTTCAAACGGTAATTAAAATAGCAAAAGTAAAAGTAAACTGACAAAACAAGACATTTAAAAACATTACCTTGAGTTGAGACATTAGGATAAAACATTTTCACCATTTTAATATTATTATCAAGAAAACAAATGGCATATTATAAAAAATAATCTTTATTCATTCATTTGAGTTTGCAGCCAAACATTATTGACAGAAAAAACTAAATTTAGAGATAAAGAAATATAAACAGATGAGATATACCTGAGATTTGTATGTATGTGTGTGTGTGTATGGTGTGTGTGTGTGTGTGTATGTGTGTGTGTGTGTGTGTGTGTGTGTGTGTGTGTATGTGTGTGTGTGTATGTGTGTGTGTGTGTGTGTGTGTGTGTGTGTGTGTTTGCTCACCCTGTGGGTCGGCCTTCTTGAAGGCGTTGCCGGCGTCGACGAAGCTGGTGGCCGAGTCCAGTTTGTTCTGCAGCTGCATGTGGAGCCGAGCGGCCTGACAGAACGCATTCCCTGCGGCTACACACACACAAACACACACACACACACACACAAAACACATCATCAAAACACACATCTAAGCCTATCCATTCTGCACAGCGTGAGCTATTATTGGCACATCTGCCCTATCTGGCACAAGCACTCATTCCTGCAGCCATGAAACGTCACATCTTATCACCATACTGTCCTAAATTTCCATAAAATAATCCACGGTGTTTGTGTGTGTTTGTGTGTATTTAATTATCGTATGTCTGTATGTGGTATTGTAACTGAATCATTATATCCTGTTGGATAAACGTGTAGGTGTTTGCTTATTTTAGCACAGATGTATCTGTTTATTCTTTCAGAGCGCAGTGGGAATAAGTGAGGTTAATATGTGTGTGTGTGGTGTGTGTGTGTCACCTACCACTCCAGTTCTTTGCCATCTTAAACATGTTGGCTGCTCTGGCGTAGATTTCACAGGCATCCTCCACCTTATGGTTCCCCCTATAACACACACACACACAAACACACACACACACACACACACACACACACACAGAGTCAAAGAAAATCAACCATTTATTTTCTTATTTAATACATTTGTTTGACTGTTAAATGAATTGTTGCCAACCCAGATATATAGCAGCATTTGTAACACTGTTTATGAGGCATGACTATGACGTTGTTATTTAACTTGGGTGACATCACTGCAGAGGTCAGCAGAGGAAACGTTCACCCTGCAGCTGAGAGAAATCTGTTCCTCCTATGAAGCATTCATCCTTTATGTTTTCTAATACAGTAAGAACAGAAAGACTTAAAAGGTTTCTTAATATGCATCTGATTCTTGCCTAATGTATATTTGATCATGTGATATAGTATGAACCTAGAGCTATGCAAGTCTTTGACGAGGAACAAACAAATGGAGCACAACTAGAAACAGAGCCAGGTTACACGTTTGAAAGCGATTACTGCGCATTTGCCATAATAGAGTTATGTTAAGTGTGACGTACAGACATTATTGAATCAATAAAGTTAATGTCTCTCTGTGCAGAAGTAGATTGAAGGAGGCTGAAGTCTTCCATTATGCTTTTTTAAAGGGGCCCCCTCTTGTTCATTTTCAGGGTTAGGGTTAGGTTAGCTTTTTTTCTACATATGACCTTCACAACCTGTCAAAACCAATACATCCAAGTCTGCTTCCTATCGTCAGGACTGAGGCTCATTAGAAACATCGTCCACGCATGTTGTGAGAACAGATGGGACCCATTTCTGTTTTTGAGGATACTGGCTAAAAACAGACACCTTATTACAATTAAAACTAACATACTTCATTGTGTTAAAGCTGTTTTGCTGCCTGAGGTTTTAGTTTTTTTCTTGTGGTTATTAATTAAATCAATGTGCATTGATTCTATGATTAAGGATGTTATGTCATCATGCAGAGTGAAATTATCGATACATCTTTACATTACATGTTACTTGTTAGACGCTTTTATCCAAAGCGACTTACATACTCAATACTGTGGACAATCCCCACAGGAGCAATTTGGGGTGAAGTGTCTCGCCCAGGGACACAACGACATGCTGACTGCAGTGGGACTCGAACTTTCTATCCTCTGATTCGAAGATCAGCGCACTACCCCACTGCGCCACACGCCTCTTTAATGTGCCACCATTCATCTCCATTTGAATCGGATCGAAATTGAGGCCGACTGTGACGTCAGAACAAATCGATATAATCAGTCATCTATATTCTATAAAATTGTAATCTAGTTATTTAGATTTCTGATATTTGAGTTGCTCTATAACACCGCAGTCACCCTGATTTTATGGATGAATAAAATAAATGATGACTAAAGCTAACAATTGATCAATCTGTTGGTTATTTTCTTTACTAACGGTTTGCTTTGATACAAAGTCCAATAAAGGTAAAAAATGTCCCAATGTGACATCTTCACATTTCATTACGTTGGTTTTGTGAAAGACTTAGATGTTTTATTGATTGACAAAATAGTTGTAAATTCATTTTCTGTTAATTGTTATATCGTTATATCCATTTTGACGTGAACATAAATGTAGAAAATATAAAATTTTACTACTCAACATCATTATGAGGTAGGATATATAGATCCTTCAGCTTCCTCAAATCAATAATGCAGCCGTTATCCCTCTTGGAAAGGACCAATCAATCAATCAATAAAATAATCAATCAACCAATCAATCAACCAATCAATCAATAAATACATATCATATCATCACATTTATATAACAGTGTTTCCATTTAACATGTAAACATACGCCCCTCCCACACATGAAGCCCCCCCCCCCCACCACACACACACACATCCCCCGCACCCCCTCCGATGGTTCCCCGCACACCGGCCTCTGCGCTGCTCTCCCCGCCTCCCCGCACCTCTTCCCCGGCCTCACGCTCGACGCTCCCCCCGCTGCATCATCGATGTGCCACATTTACATTCTCCACGAAGCGCGAGCCACATTACCCGCGAGGACAGCTCATATCTTTTTGGGGATACAGCTGACGAACCATGACAGCAAAATCTTACAATGTCACACAGAGGAAGATAAATCATGCCAAGACTAAATTATATAAATGAATAAGAACAATGCAGGGTTACATGTGGCCTCTGCAGAGACGCATCACCATTATTATAAGGATATTATATTAGTAAAGGCGCCGAGATTTTGGGATAATTAGCAGCATTTGACAGGCTTTGAGAGGCCCTGTGTGCACGAATCCAAAATGACAGAGGGAGGTAAACAGAGACAAGATTACCCGAACATCCCCCCGAGGAAGGATCCGGACGCTTTGACCTTCTTGTCGGCCTCAGCTATCAGCTGCATGGCCTCCTTCTCTTTTCCGGAGTTATCCATGTCTGGGTCTGCCTCTGGAGGAGAAGCTGGAAGAGATCAGGCCGATGTTCCGCAGTGGAGAAGAGGAGCAGAGGAGCAGAGCTGTGGAGGAGGAAGAGGAGGAAGAGGAGGAGGAGGAGATGTGTGTCTGCTGGGGTGCTGATGCTGAGGGGCTGCAGCTCTTTTTCTACGGAGAGAGAGGAAGGACATCCGGGGATCATTGCTGACATCTGCTGGGGAAGATAGGGGGTGCAACTGTGTGGTGCAAAATGATGACAATCATAAATAGACTTTACCCAAAACAAAGGCCTATATCTGACATTTGCATTCATAAAAGAGTAAAGTATTTTCTTTTGTCTTCAACAGTTTATAAACTGTTTATGTTGTGGATCCTTAACAATGATGAAAATACCAATATATATAAATGCCATGTCACTGGAGGGGAAATCTACTGAGGGTATCTATAGAGTAAAGAATGCACAATATTAAATATACCACAGAGTACTCCATAATTCAAATATCTACTAGTAAACAAATATTAACACATGATTCTTTGTACATTATAAAAGTGTGCAAGTATTTTTCTCTATAGCAGTGGTGAGGTGTTGCCCAAACCAAATATACATTTCTACCTTTTGCACAACAAAAGTAAAGAGTTTGCTTCTTCTTTCAAAAATGTTATAAACTGTTTGTATAAATAAAAATGCCATCTGTCGGAAGCTATTGGGAATGCCACGGTCTTGTCCAATGTTACTTACCTCTACTGGTATCTGGTCATGAAGAAAATATTTTTCCAGGTTTATTCGCTTATAAATATTTGTTTGTCTTTCAGGAAACTCACTGTCTCAGTTTAAATGGAAACATTTGTTACATCAATCGCAGTCTTTACTATAAAGACAAGTTTAATATATGGGGCGAAGCCTGCAAGCTAGTTCAGGCAGTCAACTCGAGCACCAATGATACATTAACACGTGACGCGTCTCTCTTACAACCAACCAAACAAACACAATCTCCTTAACTAGCCGCTCTATTTAAACTGCCAGATCTGCCAGATCTGCCTGCCTCTGCCTCGCTATGCTGCGGCTCTGTCACATTGCTGATGCGTTCACGTGCTGCTTGCCTGCCCCACGACCACCCCAGCTTCCACCTGTAGGCTCGGGGGATAGTTACAGTATCTAATCATCACTCAATGTTCTTTGTAAATCTGTGGAGTGATGAGGCCCGAGCCTAGACGCCAAACTCAACTATATGCTGCTTCTAATAAACATATTAAGAAACACGTGAGTTGTCTGACTGAACTGCGGATCATTGCTGACATCTGCTCGGATTATTATGGGACAGCAGCTGTGTGAGAATACTCTGTAATATACCATGGGGAAATTGTGATGAGCTCCATTCGTTTTTACAAAAAGGAAAACTTTGATAGGATTTGCTTACTTACATCTTCTGCCCCCTATTAATAAAAACAAATTGAAAAGGCCAAAAATATACAATAAAAAAAATTATACAATATATATAATGTAATACTAGTTGATTGATCAGCCCTATCTACAAAAACAAAACCATAATAATGACAAAAGACCCTCTCTTAGCGTTGAAAGCCCTCCTCCACGTGCCTCCCTAGATATAACAAAGAAATGCAGAGGAAAAATACTAAAACAATAAAATATCGGTTGTGGATTAGCCCGGACAATAAGCAAAAATAAACAAAAAAACATTGAACAAAGCCATTAAATGAGTCTAAAGACGCCTCTCAGCTCGTCACCTCCTCCACGTTCCTCCCCCGTGGCTCGTCTTCGTGATCAGAAACCAAAGTGTTTTCCTCTTGATGTTTGACAACAGTAATTACCTCCTCTCTCCTCTCTTTTGTTAGACATTGGACTATAAACAATTCATGTTTAGTTCAAACATTTTTAATTTCCAACTCTTAAAATATCATTCAAGAAACAATTCGGAGAAGACGATAAAGCATGCTCAGTTTAATCACTAAAGCTGCGTTCAACAAGGCGTTTTGATGGAGAACTGTGCAGATTTTAACATGTTTATACCAGATCATTTAACCCTCCTATTGTCTTCGTTTCCCCCCCCCCCCCCCCCTTACTTTGGTGTTCGCGGTCAAATTTGACCGGTCCTGTTTTAACTGCTATTACATTAACACAAAAACCATTGATCATCACCAAATTTCATTTAACACCCTTTCAAACTGTAAATATTGTATCAGACTACTGGTATACATGAAAAACTGCAGTAAATATACAAAGAATAGACACTGAACATGTATTGCATGTGCCAGGTGTGATCCATATATGGGGGGATGGGCACATAAGGGCGGGAAATGTGTCAAATTGTTCTGTGTGTGTGTGTGTGTGTTTGTGAGTGCCAGGTGTGATTCACATGGGGAGATTGGGCACATAAGGGGGGGACACACATCTAGAGTATGTGTGTGTGTGTGTGTGTGTGTGTGTGTGTGTTTTATCTGATCCGGATGGTTACTAATTCCTTTTTCTTTATGGCGGTCATTTTGCCCGGGAACACCATGGGTGTTACAAAGTTGACTAAATCCTCCAAAATTCAATGAAAGTGGTGATCAGCAATTGTATATGTTCAAATGTCTACTGTGAAGGATATCATAAAGCCTTAATGCAATCGAATGTAAAACAAAAAAGTTATGATTGATGAAAGTAGTAAATCGGTCAGATTTGACCCGAAGACAACAGGAGGGTTAAAGTGTTAAGAGAATACTGAAGTACTGACATTAAAGTCTAAAATATCGGCTCCAAAATGTCAGTATAAAGTTCAGTTTATCTCAATCAACAGTGGTTTCAATCTGAATAAATGTTCCCCTGCAGAAAGGATGTTGAACACGGCAGCTTTAGTCCAGAAGACAACAAAACATGGAGAATGTGTTCTGGAAGATCACTGTACAAAATGTGACGAGCCAAATTCATTTTACATTATTTTACAAAAAGACTTTGCACTCTGAAATAAGTTGCAAACAAAAGACAAAAGTCTGCCATTTGACAGAAAAAGGAGACCAAAAAAAAGGTGTTTTCTTCTTCTTCCAAGAGTTTTATAAATTGTACATGTTCTCTATTCTTAATTGAGATGATGATAACAATAAATAAATAACAGTAGAATCATGCAGCAGACTTTGAGGCTCTTCCAGCTGTCAGTAAATCCTGATCTGATGCTGATACTGCTCAGAAAACTCAGTATATTATTTCAAATAAATCAACGAGAATGTTCTACTTACTCCAAAATCCTCCTTGTCTCCGTTAATATTATTACCTCCATAAATGTCTTTGTCTAACAGTCATGCTATGATATCTTAACTTGGAGATACATTACTCAAAATGCTCATAAATCAATAAAAACATACTCAAACTATCTGATGATGCAATAAAGTTTCCAGTCTATAGCATACATCTTGTGACATACAGATATATTTACTGAGCCTGTTTATCTGCAATCAGATGAAACTCATTCAGATGATTTCTCACTCAAAATCATTAGAAAACATGAGTTTCAACGTATTCTGCATATGGGCTTTTTCTACAGATGACCGTCAGCTTCTAAACGAATAATTAATTTAAGATACAGAAGAAAAAAAAGCTGATTGTCTTTTGAAATATTACATGAAATGAGAACATGAATCCAATACTGAATTGTGAGTGTATATTTTCCAATGAGATGTGTACAGTATGCACAATAAACCTGTGTGTGTGTGTGTGTGTGTGTGTGTGTGTGTGTGTGTGTGTGTGTGTGTGTGCGTGATAGCAAATTACTTTATTTCATATTGTAGGTTATTGTTTTAAAATAGTAAACAAGAAAGAAGTGGTGGGTGTGTTTCAATCTCTTCTCTAGATAGATAGATAGATAGATAGATAGATAGATAGATAGATAGATAGATAGATAGATAGATAGATAGATAGATAGATAGATAGATAGATAGATAGATAGATAGATAGATAGATAGATAGATAGATATATAGATAGATAGATAGATAGATAGATAGATAGATAGATAGATAGATAGATAGATAGATAGATAGATGTCATGCAGCACAAACAGTTGGGTTGTAAGATTGTCCGTCAAAATAACAAAAGAAAACTAAAGAAGTTCTGATTAACGCTGAAAGTGCATGCTCGAATGGAAGTAGAAAATAAATCACTAAAGCGTTCGTCCATTAGAAAGTAGAGTTACAGTCTTCCCCTCTCACTTCCTGGTATTTCCATCCTTTTGTACTTCTTCCCCCCCTCAGTCATCCTCCGACAGACCCTCGTGAGGAGTGGAGGGGCGGGACTTGCTGTGACTCCGGACCTCCGACTTCCTGTCCTGCAGGAAGTCTTCGATCTCTCCGGGCAAACACTGAAACTTCTCCTGGAACTCGGCCTCCACCGAGCCCTGCAGCTGCAGAAACACAACGTGAGGAAGAGGGTGGGAGGGTTAATTTAAACATGTATTACCAGTTACCAGAGATGTCAAGAGTACACATCCTTTACTCAAGTAGAAGTACAGATACTCATGTTTAAAAATACTCTGGTAGAAGTAGAAGTACTGACTAAACTTCTTTACTCAAGTCAAAGTAAAGAGGGCTTTGAAATGTACTTAAGTAAAAAGTACCCATAACTCCCAGCTGTTTTAAAGAGTACCTGACCTCCCTTTATATTAATAGAACAATAATGTCATTGTTAGCTAATGAATGTTTCCATGCTGAACAACGGCAACATGACAACGTTTTCATTGGTCCCTCTTCTTTAGAGAAGACCAGGAAATGATGGATACACGGATCGTGTTCAAATCAATAGGCACGCAATGACTCTAAATAATAATGATCACGCCACCAAACACACATTCAAACTAAAGCAACCAGCCTGTTTGGAACATGTAAGAAGTAGAAAGTTCAGGTATTTGGGTTCAAAATGGAAGAAGTCAAAGTAAAAAGTCGTCAGAAAAATAAGTAGAGGAGTAAAGTACTGATACCAGAAACATGTACTTAAGTACAATAACGAAGTATTTGTACTCCACTACTTCCCACCTCCGCTAGTTACCTGTAAACAAATATAATCAGCAACTTATCAGAGTCTCAAGTTATGAAAGTAATGTAGCCTGATCCGTATCAAATGCATGCAAATAATTAAAAGAGAAAATAAATATCAATAAGAGGTTTTTTAATTAAGACAACAGAACAATGTGACCAAAGAAGATATTTAGGATGTAGGTATCTAGTATTTAGGATTCAAACCCATAGGCTGCAGCTCTACCAGCTGAACTATGCTGCGGCCCATTGTTTTATGTATTACTTTTCTTTTTGCATTGTTGTAATGCACTTTTTTGTTCTTGTTTTTGTGTCTTTTTTCTACCTTTGGTTTCAGGTCCTGTATCTCCTGCAGGAGCTCGGTGTGCTGCTCCACCAGCTGATCGTGGCGCTTCGTCTGAGTCTCCTCCAGCTGGAGACAGAAACCATGCAGAGAGTCTTATGAAGCGTTATATTGAGTGGTGCAGTGATTTCCTATTTCTGTAGTGGACCCTGAAGGCATCTCAGGTTCCTTCCAAGAAAGCAATGGGATTTTTCCATTGGCTGCTTGGTTACTGCAGAAAATAGGCAACACACGTTTATGACACGTTTTTAAATTCACCAGATATGTCGTAGAATAAAACGTTTAAATCTCTTCAGGTTGTGTTAACCACAGACCTTATTTTAGGCTTCTAACACTTTCAAAAACCCATTGACTTCCAGATGAGGGAACAGGAAGTACTAAAATGCTGACTCATTCCTGGGTTTTAGGACTCATTCCTGCAACACTTTATTGTGTTGTAAACATTACATTTTCCTGATCGTCTAGAGACAGCTTTCAGACTGTAGAAAAAACCCATAAAATAAATGTTTTTATCCTCCGCTCACCCGTTTTATGTTCTGGACGACTTCATTTACGTAGGACTTATTGATCTCAGTCTTCTCCCTGGGAACACACAGTCAGAGTTTCAGATAAACATTTTTACGAGATACACTAAAGTTATGTGTGTGTGTGTGTGTGTGTGTTTATGGATCGTACTCTTCTGCCAGATGTTTCTCTTTGGTCTTCGCTTGGTTGATCTTCTCTGTTCTCCTTCGATCCATCTGTCTCTTCAACTCTTTTTTCTCCCTACGGCAGCAGAAAAAACACTAGAGCTCAGTGGGAGAGATCAGTCACAAAATAACTTGTTTGAAAATGTTCAATTTGGGGATTCTTGTCTGCAGAGGGCAGTGATCCTAAAAAGTGTTTCAGAAAAAGGTGCAGAAGAATCTCACTGGCTGACCCCACGAATACAAAAGTAAAGGCATCAACTTTCACCAAAAGCAAAAGTTATTCTTTGTATCTTTGCACCTAAATGTGTGTTTTTAAATATCAGATCTGAGACTCACTTGTCGCAGATGTCTTTGAGTTTCTTCATCTGCATGTTGTGACTCTCCTCAGCCAGACTGCTCAGCCTCTCCGTCAGCTGCAGGAGACACATTTCACATCCATGTTTAAACTAAACTGGGATAAAGCAGCACATGGTCTGATGAACGTAGAACTAAACTCTACAGAAGCTGGAGCTTTGGGGTTCGACTGTGACCTTTTTTATGTTTGGGTCATAACACGTCTAAAGGAAGACATGCAGTGTAAAGAAAGCACTTTCATTTTTTTACTTTGTCTGAAGATTTATCTTAAAATTCCCCCTAAAGTTAGCATTACATTAAGCCTAATTTGCATATTTAAAATAAGGTTTCAGGCAACTTGTAATAGATAACTTATTTTTAAAGTAGTTTTGCCATCAACAACCTTGCAAAGTTTGCAAAGAGAAATAGAAAGTCCCCTCAGTAAAGACTCTAATATGTCAACTTAATGCAAAACATGTGGCATTATGTTCATATTTCTGTTTATATTTAACACAGATACAGATACAGTATTTAAAAAGAATATTTCAGAAAACTTCTTATGGAAAAATGTTTCATAATGGCAGTTTCGTAGGGGTATCTATTACTTTATTTACTTGAGGTGTCTTTTCTTGCATTTTAAAATAACAATCTACTGCACAACCTAATTTGAGAGAATTGAAATATTGTTTTTATAATTTGAACTATTTGCCTGCAGCAGAAAGGTAGCTCAGGTTAGGATGGTCCAGTTGTTTTTGTTACACGACTTGTGGTTACCATTTTGATGTGTTCTCTCTGCAGGTACTTCTGGCTGTAGTACTGCTCCTGCCTCAGAGCCAGGAGCTGCTGCTGCTGCTCGTCTCTCAGCTGCTGCAGACGCTCGTCCTTCTCCACCTCCGAACCCCTGAAGAATATACACCGAATGAGTAAATAAGAACTACAGCAGCCATTTTACAAATCCCTATTCGATTTGACATAACACTTTCATTTACATTACATGTTACTTGTTAGACACTTTTATCCAAAGAGACTTACATACTCAATACTGTGGGCAATCCCCACAGGAGCAATTTGGGGTGAAGTGTCTCAGGGACACAACGACATGCTGACTGCAGTGGGGTTTGAACCTGTGCTCCCCTGATCCCAACACCAACGCACTAACCCACTGCGCCACAGCCTCCCGCCTTATCCAAAGCAACTTACAATAAGTGCAGTTGAATTAAAGGCCCCCTATTATACTCTTTTTCATCAATATATTATAGGTCTCAGATATATACAGAACATGTCTCTGAAGTGTTTGGCTCCAAACACCAAACGGATCATTGCAGCATCCCATAATCCCCTCTGTTTCAGCCCTGTTTCTAAAGTGCTGATTCTCTGTCTGTTACTTTAGATGAAAATAAGGAGCCCCTCCCCACGCCCCTCTGAGAGAGATTTGGTTACAAAGAACTCAATGGTGCTCTAGGAGGGATTCAGGTGATAAGGTGGGGGGGGGTTACCTTGGTTGGTGATTGGCTAATGGTTACACAAGCCAAAACATCGTTATGACATCACAAAGTGGCCAAAATCTGATCAGCTCATTTTCAGACAGGTTTTTATAGAAATGGATCAGGACAAAAAGAGAGAGAATCTTTGTTCCTGAAACTTTCAGAGTCTCTTTACACAGAGGGGACACATGTTGATGTAGAAGAGACATGAAGAAGAGGGGACACATGTTGATGTAGAAGAGACATGAAGAAGAGGGGACACATGTTGATGTAGAAGAGACATGAACAAGTGGATTTTGCATAACAGGTGACCTTTAAGATACTGATGACATCTTGTTTTACAGGTCATACCTGCTCTTGCTGCACTGCCGGACTGTCTTCTTGAACTTGTTGTTGATTTCTCGGAGCAGTTCGGAGGTTTTCTTCTGGTGCCTCCTCACCAGCTCCTTCAGCTCCTTGAACTGCCGCCGCTGCTCCTTCTGGTAAACCTTCGACTGCTGCAGAGCCTCCATGGAGCACACCGGCACATCTGGGGGCAAATGTGGACATTTTGAATGAACTCTCTCTAGTTTAGTTTATTTGTTTATAGTGTCGTGGACAGTCCCCATTTATCAACTGTCACAAAAAACAGTACATGGGGCAGCTTTAGCCAACATTGCTAATTTCCAGCTGTTGTCCAGATGATAATGGACACCTTTTTAAAATCACAATACATCAACTGCATTAGTTATAAAGACAGGATGAAAGACAAGTAGATAGAGGCAAAAGGATAAAAGAGAACAATAAAATGCAAACAACACACGCTAGTGTTTCTTTTAAAGCTTGTATGAGTTTCATCATTAATAATACTTTTTTGGTCAATCATGATAAAAAAAAAGTCTGTTGATAGCAACATGTGAACACTCACCTATCAAAACACTTAAAACCAGATCCTCACTCTTTGCTGCTGGTTTGGCTGCTTCTAAAACGCAGAGAAGACATGAAAAACATCCATAAAAGGTTAAATGAACAGCTGAACGTATGAATATCGGCACATTAAGATGTACTTTAAGCACTCTGTGAATGTGTGTCTCCGGAGGCGGGGGCTACCTGTCGTAGCTGCTTGCTGATTGGCTGCGGAGGCTTTGGGCGTGGTGGAGATGGGGGTGTGGCCTGCATGGCCGGGGGCGGGGCTTAACCCGTTCTCCTGAGGAGCTGGTTTCAGATCAGCCTTACGCTCTGCACAGGTATCTGCCTCATCCTGAATAAACACAAGAATAAAAGCCAAATGAGCGAAAAAAACACATGTTCAGTATTAAAATATAAAACAAGAATTTGAGTTTTCTTTAATGATTATCTTAAGTATTTTTTAAGGGGAGACACCCAAGCAGTGGCGATTCTAGAGTCTGTGGGGGCCCTAGGCAAACATTCACTGGGGGCCCCTCGAACCAGCTTTCATCACCATCAGTGGCACCCCAACACACCCCCCCCCCCCCTCAGAGAGGAGCAAGGCAACGAAACTTAAGATAAGAAGCAGCATTTTACGGCGCGCTATGCATGGGGCCGCCTTGAGGGGGTTTCCCGACATGTCGTTGCAGTAAATTAAAGGGTGTTTCATGTTGTCGTTGCTGTGGACCTTCTTAATCTACCTTCTTTGGGGGCCCCCTTCTGGTCCGGGGCCCCAAGCAGTTGCCTGCCTTGCCTGTTTGCAAGGAGCGCCCCTGCACCCAAGGCTAAAATAACCTTTTACTCTGCTCTTGACAATTTTGTGAGTTTCCATATCATGTCATCTTCAGAATACTACAAACAAATCTGGGTTTTTTCCCTTTTTTCTTTTTCCTTTCTCTAGATTTTTATTTTACATCATATTTGGGAAAA
The DNA here is from genome assembly GCA_031216635.1 of Dissostichus eleginoides. Classification (NCBI taxonomy): domain Eukaryota; kingdom Metazoa; phylum Chordata; class Actinopteri; order Perciformes; family Nototheniidae; genus Dissostichus; species Dissostichus eleginoides. The sequence continues at coordinate 26,765,804 of CM062278.1, forward strand.
AGTCTAAGCAGTTCACTTTGATAAATCTCAACATTTATGGAAAGATGCGTCCAATATAACAAGAATTTGAGTGTTCTTTAATGATTATCTGAAGGGAGACACCCGAGGCTTAAACAACCTTTTATTATGCTCTTGACAATTTTGTGAGTTTGGGCTATTTTTCTTTCATAACATGCCTTCCTTCAGGGTACTTCAAAAGAAAACATCCGGGTTTATTCCCCCTCTACTATGTCCTTTCTCTCTAGATTTTTATTTTACATCATATTTTGGAAAAACTTGTAGATAGTTCACTTTGATGAACAGCAGAGCTTCACCTCGGTGGAGAATACTACAAAGAAAACATCCGGGGTTATTCCCTTTTTCCTTTTTCCCTTCTCTAGATTTTTTTCACATCACTTTTGGGAAAACGTGTAAGCAGTTCCAGGGGGTCCGCGGGGTCTTAAAAAGTATTAAAAGTTGATAAATCAATTTAGCGAAAATGAAGGCTATTAAAAAGTATTAAACGGCATTTTCCAAGGTATTACATTTTGTAGCTTGTTTTCAATAAGTATATCAATTGTCCAAAGAGGTTGTATTCTACAGTGTGCCTGAATGTAATCATTGCGTAGGTGTGTAGTGTGATTCTGTGTAGTTTATTTATGGCATCCCGTTGGGTTTGACGTCATCTGAACAGGACATCGCGCGCTCACTGCTTGATAGCGCGCGAAGGTCCGTTTACGCCGGTTGTTAAACAACATCGTTATGGGGAAATGCAAGTTTGCGTCCAAATGGTTGGAAGATAAGGAGGAAGGACAATCAATACTGTATATAGTCAATGTGAGGTAAAGTGTGTCGCCAATGTAACCGGTTAAAACTCCAAGTGGCGATGAGGTCTTAAAATGTATGGAAAAGGTCTTAAAAAAGGTCTTAAAAGGTATTAAGTTTGACTTCAGGATTCCTGCACATACCCTGAGTTCACTTTGATAAATCTCAACATTTATGGAAAGATACTTCCTATATAACTATAATAACCAGCAGAGCCTCACCTCGGTGTGTGCGTCCTCCTCTCCGTCCTCCAGCGTCAGCGCGGCCAGCTGTTTGGACCGCTGCTCCAGAAGGTTCACGTACCGGATCGGGTTGGACAGAGCCTCGATCACATCTGGACAGGAAATGCAGGTAAAGATTAAAAAACCTAGATGAATACAGAGCTGCATGTACTTTAGGGTCTGTCTCATGGACGTGGACATATTTAAGTTACTTCTAAATGTTGTTGAAGTGCAGAAAAATGTTCTTTGTGTAGATTGCAACTCAAGAACTGAGTATAAAGTCTACAGAAGTGGTACAATTATAGTCCAATTATGTGAGAATTAAATAAACTGAGATATTGAGGTACTTGTATTTTCATTGTCTGCTGCTTTGTACTTCTACTCAACATTATTTTAGTTGTATATTATCATACAAATACTGTAAATAAAACGGAATAAAATCAACAAATTAAAATGGATTGTTTATTATTATAGGAAAAATGTAGACTGGTCAGAAAAAAAAATTCTTGTATGAAATTCAGCAAATTTCTTGATTTTAAAACTAATTTCTGTGAAAATATGTCAGAAGAGTTGTTTTTCTGCATTTACTTTCTTTGATTTATTTACCTGCAAAGGTGTCTGGGACGTAGTCTTTGACTTCGATGTAGACAAACACAGCTGGCAGAACCAGAGACTGATTCTTCTCGTTCCTCAAGCTGATGTAACGATAACCTGAAAGAAAAATCAACCAACTGTCTGAAGCCAAAGAGTCTGATGTTTTGGGTAATAATGAAAGAATCAAGCAAGAAAGAATGAGATGTATAAAGAAAAAATTAAAAGTAATATTAAATAAACGTAGACACGTTAGTTTAGCTGCTATAGGCTTGGACTGTCGGGGGACACCTTACTTCTTCCTTCTGTCTGTCTGTACCTGTGTACTCTCATGTTCCGATTAACCCAGCTTCCCCCAAATTTCTTTTTTTGTGTCTATATCTACGCCGGGATCCTGAGTCGAGGCTGATCCTGTTGCTGTGGTCCTGTGTCCTGGATCCTCTATCCTGAGTTCTGGATTTAAGTCCTGGACTTCGAGTCGTGGCTGAACCTGTCTCTGCGGTCCTGCCTGACTCTCATCATGCTACTTCCCTGATGGCTCCCACAGGATTGTTGATATCCTCGTGGATTCATCTTCTTATTATAGACACATGCATTTCCAAACATTTGGTCTACCTACGCTGTAAAATGTATTATCTCTTCGATTTAAACACGGCATCTATTGCACGTCTGTCCGTCCTGGGAGAGGGATCCCTCCTCTGATGCTCTCCCTGAGGTTTCTCCCATTTTCCCCTTTAAACTGTGGGTTTCCTCTCTGGAAGTTTTTCCTTGTACGATGTGAGGGTCTAAGGACAGAGGGTGTCGTATTGTCATACTAATATTCTGTACAAACTGTGAAGTCCACTGAGACAAATGTAACATTTGTGATATTGGGCTATATAAATAAACATTCATTGATTGATTAAAAAGGAAACATAGCAATGAAAATGAGTATGATAATATTACATTTGTGCTAATAGATTCCTCTTGATACTACACACTGACCCATTACAGTCTCACAATAGACAGAGAGGAAGTTAATGTGGGATGAATAAATACCTGGTCTGATGGCAGACACTGGAATGATCCGATGACCGATAAACTTTCCTCCTTCCTCAAAAGCAGCGATCCTCAGCGAAGCCAGAGTGGGAAGAATCACCTGCAGAGAGTCAAAGAATCAGAGCGTCAGAGAGTCAGAGAGGAGTCAGTGAGTCAGAGAGAGAGTCAGAGAGTCAGAGAGAGTCAGAGAGTCAGAGAGTCAGAAAATTAGAGGGTCAGAGAGTCAGAGAGAGTCAGAGTCAGAGAGTCAGAGAGTCAGAGAGTTAGAGTGTCAGAGAGTCCGAGAGTCAGAGCGTCAGAGAGTCAGAGAGTCAGAGAGTCAGAGAGAGTCAGAGAGTCAGAGAGTCAGAAAATTAGAGGGTCAGAGAGTCAGAGAGAGTCAGAGTCAGAGAGTCAGAGAGTCAGAGAGTTAGAGTGTCAGAGAGTCCGAGAGTCAGAGCGTCAGAGAGTCAGAGAGTCAGAGAGTCAGAGATTAGAGTCAGAGAGTCAGAGTCTCAGAGAGAGTCAGAGAGTTAGAGAGTCAGAGAGTCAGAGAGTCAGAGAGTTAGAGTCAGAGAGTCAGAGATTCAGAGAGTTAGAGAGTCAGAGAGTCAGAGAGTCAGAGAGTCAGAGAGTCAGAGAGTTAGAGTCAGAGAGTCAGAGATTCAGAGACTCAGAGAGAGTCAGAGAGTCAGAGGGCCAGAGAGTCAGCGAGTCAGAGAGTCAGAATCAGAGAGTTAGAGAGTCAGAGAGTCAGAATCAGAGAGTTAGAGAGTCAGAGAGTCAGAATCAGAGAGTTAGAGAGTCAGAGAGTCAGAGAGACAGATAGTCAGAGAGTCAGAGAGTCAGAGGGTCAGAGGGTCAGAGAGTCAGAGAGTCAGAGAGTCAGCGAGTCAGAGAGTCAGAACATCATCACACTGGTTATTGTTGTTAGCATCTGGAGCTAGCTACACTAATGGATATCAGAAGCTTTTTCAACAGGAAGTAGGAGGAAGAGTTATCAGCAGATGAGACAGAGTTACAGCTCAGGTTGCTTTCTGTTGAGTCTCACTTTTTTGAAGACGATGGGCTCCTCGTCCCACACCGGGTTGACGGCGTTGTTGTTCTGAGAGGTTTTCGTTTTCAGGGCTTTCCTCCTGGTGTCTGCAGGAAGTCCGAACATGTCCGCCTCCACATACACACCCACGCGCTTCTCAGTGAGAAACTGTCCTGAAATCACCTGGATCACACACACACAGATAAGGAGACGTTTCAGTAAATACACCTAACATGTAATTGAGAGGTGCAGGAATGAGTCCTAAAAACCCTCACGAGTCCACATATTTTCGTTAGAAGCCCAAAAGTAGATTTGCTGAATCAAAAAATGGCAGTTTCTAACAAGTGTTTAGTAATGGATTTTTGATTTCTGAAAACTATAAAGTTTAAGTTTCCGATGAGGAACTGCAGCACTTATTGCCACAACCGATTCCATTGACAAAACCAGTCATTTTAACGTGCAGATAATGGGAGTTTCTGCTTTAACTCTACCTTGATTGGCTAGTTACTTGACTTTGGTGAATCCAAACCAAAGTCACACAGGAACACAAACTAACAACTAACCTATATAGACTGTGCACCAACAACTCCTGTGTTCTGGGAGGAAAAACTACTAGTTTTGGCAAAGGAGTCAAGTGGCTTTGGCGAGAGCATTTATGGATGTAACACCATACATACAGACGTTCATAAACCTACATTGATGTTGGCTTTTCCTTCAGGGTGTTTTGCTGTTACCCCTGTCCACACAAGTGCATTGATCAGTTTCTGTGCAGCCATTACTGTGTATTTCTCCAAACTAGGGTTTGCCTTTAGATAAATACCTCAAACGACCCCACTTCAAACTCTCTGAAATGCAGAGTGGAGTACAAATACTTTGTTACTGTACTTAAGTACATTTTTCTGGTATCAGTACTTTACTCCACGACTTATTTTTCTGAAGACTTTTTACTTTTACTTCTTACATTTTTAACACAAACACCTGTACTTTCTACTTCTTACATTTTCCAAACAGGCTGGTTCCTTTAGTTTGAATGTGTGTTTGGTGGCGTGATCATTATTATTTAGAGTCATTGCGTGCCTATTGATTTGAACACGATCCGTGTATCCATCATTTCCTGGTCTTCTCTAAAGAAGAGGGACCAATGAAAACGTTGTCATGTTGCCGTTGTTCAGCATGGAATCATTCATTAGCTAACAATGACATTATTGTTCTATTAATATAAAGGGAGGTCAGGTACTCTTTAAAACAGCTGCTAGTTATGGGTACTTTTTACTTAAGTACATTTCAAAGCCCATACTTCTTTACTTTTACTTGAGTAAAGAAGTTTAGTCAGTACTTCTACTTTTACCAGAGTATTTAAACATGTACTTCTACTTGAGTAAAGGATGTGTGTACTTTTGCCATATCTGTTGAACTGTCCCTTTAAAGAGGAAAGTACCTTCACAGAGAGGGTGTTAGCCACGATGCCGTCCACCGTGTTTTCTGCAAAAGGGTCGAAGTGTTTGTCCGGCCGTCTCATGAACTCCGGCTTCAGTCTGTAGCCGCTGCGACCGTTATACTCAAACATGAAGAGATTCAGTTGCATGGACAAATCTGGAACAAAAAGACAATATTAAGCTAAGTACAAACTTTTCGCAATGCGGTTAAATAAATCGGTAAAAAATAGGAGTTACAATATAAGTGTATAATGAGCTATCAGTCCAAAAGAGCATTGCATCCAGTAAAATACATTATTTTAGCATCCCACTAATAGCTGCTTGAATTCCGAGTTTTGATGCTTTGAATTTATGAAATTCTTGAAAAGCTTAAATCAATTGAACTTGTACTGATTTTGGATGGATTTTGGGTTGAGTTAGCAAACGAAATTAAGTGCAGTGTTTGCAATGTCCTTTCATCTTAATTGCAAGTGGTAAAATATGTATTGAAGTATTGTTGATAAATTGTATAACACTGACTTGCCCCTATACACATTTTATATCAATTAGTGATCAAATAACAACAATAGACTTAATTAATATTAAAAGTCATGTTTAATTTTCATTAAAGTAATTAATTGGTATATTTTCCCATATTCTCTAGCGCCCACCTGCCGCCATTTTTGCAACAGTGTCTAGATTTAGTTGCCTGAAAATACTTTTAATTATTCAGGGAACTCTTGTTCGCAGAGGTAAGGTTAATACATCTGGTCGTTTATTATAAGCATTCTTCTAATGTGTCTTCTTTTCTTAGGAATTACTGGACATTTTAAGCACTTTATCCCTAAACATTTAAAGTGGACCTATTATGCTATATTGGAAAAATATATTGTAGGGCTATACCTATACAAAACATGTTTTTTGCTTAAAATACCAAACAGATCACCCATTGTAGCCATGCCTCATACTGCTCATACCCCTCTTTTGCAGCCCTGTTATGGCGCATTTCCACTGCAGCGCGTAGCACGGTTTAAGCGTGCCGTGCCAAACCCGGCCCTTTTTTTGTTGCGTTTCCATTAGGGGTCGTTCCGGCTAACGGGTACTGTTTCACAGTTTTTCTGACTCTCCAAAATCCAGGTTCTTTTCGGGGCCAACAACCGGGCTGAATATGCTAAACTAGTGAGAGAATCGCTGGCAAGGGGCCTACAACTACAACAAAATGAACATATTTTACCGTGATTTAATTGTAATACACGTTTCAAAATGATGCCGAAGTAACAACATACTGATACCGGTTAGTAAAAACCATGAATTAATGCTTTGACAAGTCTGCAGACAGACGGCAGGCGAAAAACCTTTTAAAATGCGTGTTTTCTGAATGGAGATCAGCTAAGTTAACCTTGTATATGCTCCGACCGTCCACACTCACAACAACGGCCTACAGACATAAATAAACCAGCGACTGTATTCACCATGACACACAGTCTGTGGTTTGTACTTGTTTAACTTTTGTCTAGTTTCTGAACAGATATGAGGAGCTGTGAGCTCTGAGGGCTAACAGCTAACAGCTGATGTTGGTTTTGTGTTTCGCATTGAAGATGACGTCACGGCTCCGCCTACACTGCGTTACTATAGTTACTGCTCCAGCTACTAAACTGTAATGGAAATGCAGCATAAAGTGAGCCTGGCCTACCAAGACCTATCTATACCGTACTAAGCCGTGCGAGGCCTTGCAGTGGAAATGCGCCATAAGAGAAACGCGGATTTTGGGTCCTTAGCTTGAAAAAAAAAAAAGAGGAGGCGGAGCTAATGGCTGATCAGAATTCTACCGGAGATAAAGTTACATTCTGCTGTGATAAAACGCCATCCTGTTCTAAACCACATCAAGGATTATTTCTGAAACAGTATGGAGCTCAAATGCTTTTTCTCTTGAGGGTTTATCACAAGGTGAGTTCCTTTTTATTTCCTGCTTTTTAAACACATGTGCTCTCCAGCACAGGTTAGCTCTGAGTGTTAGCGAGGCTTGCTAATGTAAACAAAGACGAGATTACGTCCAAAACACGTCAGGCATGGTTTCTGATAGCAACTTTCTGTGGGTCCACCGCCGATTTGACGTCATATCGGCAGCAAATCTGTATCCGCTCGTTGTACCTCCGTTTCTGACGCTGCATGAGTTCCCTGACACACCGGGGACACATATTTATGTATAAAAGACATCAAAAAGTGCATTTTGCATGATAGGTCCCCTTTAAATTACATAAACTGTGAAGGAAGAATGCCACAAAGTTTTTAGTTTAAGGTTTAAAAATCACTGCTCTTTTGCGTATCATGTTGACATTAAAACACTGAATGCTCACCTATAGTCTGGTAGTTGAGAGCCACGAGTTGACAGCCGGCGTTCCAGAAAAGCTGCGGCATGAAGTTAGAGGAATCCACTCTGGTTCCTTTTGGGTAGATACGACTCAACTGGGATTTATTATATCTGGGTAATTAATGTAAGGTTAAGAACACAATTATTTATTTATCCCTATGTCATGGAAAATATTTCATTTCTAAGATCCAAGATACAGCAAGACATCTTCCAGAGCAGAACAAATAATTATACTAGATAGATACTACTACAGATGCTACCAGTACGGTGCATCAGACTAACCATATTATTTTGGACATTATTATGATAATATATAATATAAAAATAACAATCTTAATAATACTAATACAAAGAAAAGAGAAGGGACACAAAGCATGGAAGCGGTTGTCATGGAGCGGCGTATCCACAGTAACTGTTGCCAAGGATACTCCACAAACTCCACCGGTGTCTTTGTGAGATGCTCCAGAGCTTTGGTCTCCACGAAGGACGACATGTGGTGACAACGAGCTGCCTCTACACACACACACACACACACACACACACACACACACACACACACACACACACACACACACACACACACACACACACACACACACACACACAAATATTGTTCAGCAATTGCCTTGGTTTCATCACGATTCCCATATTCTCTTTGTAAGGGATGGGAATGTGACGTGATCAACAGGAAGTCGGCCAATTTCAGCTCTTTGATTTAAAGGGGCCATATTCTGCTCATTTTCAGGTGTATATCAGTATGTAGTGTCTCTACTTTAAAGAGTCCTCTCCTGCTGATGTTCAGGTGTATATCAGTATGTAGTGTCTCTACTTTAAAGAGTCCTCTCCTGCTGATGTTCAGGTGTATATCAGTATGTAGTGTCTCTACTTTAAAGAGTCCTCTCCTGCTGATGTACAGGTGTATATCAGTATGTAGTGTCTCTACTTTAAAGAGTCCTCTCCTGCTGATGTTCAGGTGTATATCAGTATGTAGTGTCTCTACATTAAAGAGTCCTCTCCTGCTGATGTTCAGGTGTATATCAGTATGTAGTGTTTCTACTTTAAAGAGTCCTCTCCTGCTGATGTTCAGGTGTATATCAGTATGTAGTGTCTCTACTGGGACATGTCTCCATGCTTTAATGTTCAAAAAGCTCTTTATTTTTCTCATACTGCCTGTGCTGCAGCACCTCTTTTCACCCTCTGTCTGAAACCAGAGCCCAGTTTGCTCTGATTGGTTAGCTGGCCGGCTATTTACATGCACAAAAACCTACAGGAAAGGGAACACTCCAAAGAGCATAATAGGGCCTCTTTAAGTTGATAGTATGTTGCTCTGTTGGAGAAGCCTTAGGATGTTTGTGCTTAAACTACACTGATTGCATATGACAATAAAGCCTTTACGTATTTGAATCAATGGTTTCATACAGAGAAACAGCTGCTGTGTGATAGTACATTTATATCAAAGATTATTCTCAAGGTGTGAAATGTTGATCCTCTGCAGATAGAGCTGAATCCTGACATCCAGCTTTGTGGGAGAACTGTCCTATGAATTGTGTTGCAGAGAGAGAAGTGTAAATCAACGTGTGTGTGTGTGATCAGCTTTTCTCACTCTTTGAAGCTTCGAATGAGTTGAACTTGGTTGGCTGGACGTAGTTCACCAGCGTGGACATCTCCTCGGTGGCCACGGCCTCGCGCTCTGCTGAGCCCTGACACAGATACACAGGATACACAAGTTAAAGAGGGACATTTCTGTTGGGAAAATACTGAATGTACTGTTTCTATATCAGAGTAGCACATGATACAGAGGCCCTACGTAACTGTGTACATAACCAGATGTATGATTACATGGATGACGCTCATGAGACACTGTTTTAGACATATGATAGCTATGTTCCAACGATTAACATGATGACTCAGCCCCTAGGGAGATAGACATATGACTGTCATGTTTAGTGCTTACGCAGGCCTAAACTAATCTGAACTAATGCCAGAATACTGCTTTGAACCGGTATACATGTGTAACCCCTAGATTCCACCGCGGCGTTCACAGCGATCGCGGCCACTCTAGTCAATGGGTGCTATTCCACCAGACGCGCCGCGTTACGGCTAGAAGCGTCCCAGAAGCGTCCCAGAAGCGTCCCAGAAGCGTCCCAGAAGCGTCCCAGAAGCGTCTCGGCGCTGGGCTCCGCTAAAAATAGGCGGCTGGTCTATTTTCGACGCGACGCGAGGCGTTGCATAGCGCCGGGCAGGAAGTGGACCGGTCAGAGCATCCAGTCAATCCCCAAAATAAACTAATTTTGCAGACCCTATCCCTCTGTAGTCTTTCAAGTAGGAGGAGAAATGCCAGCGTTCTCCTCCGGTTTACAGGCACTGTGTAAATTATATATATAGAATAATTATGATGATGAATGCATTTTTTTACCACTAAAATACAGCAACACATCTTTGATTCATGTCGTTTATAACTGGAATATTACAATTATCATTAACTTTGTCTGTACAAAGTAGCCTGTCCAGGAAATATGCCCAACTCAACAAAAACTGCGAGCCGGCAGGCAAGACGCTCCGCTTCTGAAACGCGTCCGGTAGGGTTTGACGCTGAAGGAGGTCGGAACAAAACCGCGGCGCAGCCGTAACGCGGCGCAGACGGACCCGGTGGAATCCCGGGGTAACACCCTCTCTTGTATATAAGCTGTCCCATGCAGCTCTGTATGTGATGACTACTTCCATTCTTGCAAGGATAATAAATACATGTATCCTGATATTGAAGCTCAAGCCGGTGACGAGGATATTTTTCTAACAATTCATTATATTTAAATCTGTGGTTAAATGGTCTGATTGATGCATGTACTGGGGAAATGTTGGAAGTGAAGTTTCAGCAGATTGATTTGGTCCAACAAATTGTGGTCAGGAATTTTTGAACACTTAAAAAGTACAGCATTATCATTATCTGACAGAAATACAAACACAAAAACAAGAGTGAACAGAAATACAATGACATTTCCACACCTCCTCAAACCTCATTTTCTTGGAATTATTAGCTTTTATGAAATATCTCAAAGTAGGGTTTTGTGAGATTAAGATGAAAAGTTTCCCTAAAAAATAAATATAATTGATCTGTTCAATTATATCATTAAAATGAAAGCTTAATCTTAAAGGTCCCATGTCATGCTTTTATGGTTATTACCCGTCCCCTTGTGTGTTATGAAGGTTTTTCTGCATGTAAACGGTCTGCAGAGTCACAAACCCTCAAAGTACACCCTGTAGCGAGTAAAAATCTAACACAGGAAAGACCTGTCTATGCTGCCCCAGAACGCCTCGTTGGAGATTTCTCTTTTTCCATTTGTTTCTTCCGGGAACCGCACGAGGTCATGCGGTTCCCGGAACCAAAATGGACCAATCCGCGGAGCTCCTCACACACCAGGACCTTTAGCGTACATTTTCAACTAACAGGGAGTCCCATTGACTTGCATAGAGCTCCCTGGTTGGTAATAGACGAGTTGGGATCGTGGAGAAATGCTCTCTGCAGTCCCATTCTCACAGCGTTTATAAACCTTTTTCTGACTCAATATCAAGCCACACTTATTGTTTTTACTTCGGCTGTGAGTGTTTGTGTGTGCTCAGGATGAGTTTGGCTCTATCTCTCTGTCTCGCTGTATCGACCCGGAAACCACACCAGTAAGCCAGATCATTGAGCAGCGAGCCTCGCAGCGTCCCGACCAATCAGAGCACACTGGGCTCACAGGGAGGGGGGGCAGGAGCTCCAACAAGCCGTTTAGGACAGAGAGTGAATACACATACTATACAGAGAAGCTGTATGAGAAACCAATGTGAGTTTGGAAAATTGCACAATGTAAATCTATTCTAGTAGACCTCAACAATGGAACTATGATCAGTAGAAATGGCCATGACATGGGACCTTTAATACAGGTTTTCTAAAAAGTAATTGCAAAGTAGCCCAACACTACAAACATTTAATAAAAGGTTGCTCTAGCAATTTAAAAACACTAAATAATACAATCTCTACCTCATTGAAATATTTTGTTTTATAAATATATCGGTACCTAATTGTTTAAATTACGTGACTTGGTCTACTGTTGTCTTCTTTTTAAAACTTTATTTGTATTTATTTCTTATTTTGTGTAAAGGAATAATGTGCAACGAAACAGGTGAATGGATACACAGCTATAGAGGACAGCAATGATTGGTGTATTTTATGTAAACAAAAGTAAATGATCATAGCTTGTAAGAGCTCAGACCCACTGAAACATTTAGGACAAGAACAAGAAAATAACATTACACATTAAGAACAAACAACAACAGCAAAAATAACAAAGAAACACAACAGGAAATAGCAAGTATCAACAACAACATTTACAGTACATAAAACAACAATGGCATAAAAAATAAACAATGAAAATCAACATTATTTATTGACATTCAGTGAGGGCGAGCGGCCCTCAGCCTCACTGACCTTTTTACCATCATCATCTTCATCATCATCCTCTTCCTCACTCTCAGCCTCCATCTCTGTTAAAATTAAAGTTAAACAAGTCTTCATCCTCATCGACTCTTCATCCACTCTTCTTCGTTTGTACACATCAAACAGCTGTAAACCTGACCCTGTGTGTTCGGCTTAAAGAGGGAATAAAACACCGTCATACACACACTCCACTTTATCAAAGTAACCGGAGAAGAAGATTATCGTAAAATAATTTGCACTTGACTTGCAATTTGTTGTTGTTTGTTTGAACAATAACGAGGAGTCCTGCCTGTGGAGATATATGTGTGTTTGATGAAACCCTTATAACGTTTACATAAAGGTTTTCCATATTTCCAAAACACATTTTCACATCGCACCGGTGAGACAGGGTCAACAATTGGGTTACGAATAATACAATTTATAGGAAGAATTAAGGTACAAGAAAACAGCTGATCAAATATCTTTAAATCATAATCCAGACACTACATGGCAGAGATCAATTATAATAGGAATGCGTCATTTAGATAATTACCTGCTTTGGATACCATTAAAAAAACGGTTTATTCACAACCTTTTCTTTGTGCAAACCAAATCTAACTGACATCACTATTGTAAACGCTTTGATTTCATTCATTGTTTCTAGTAAAGTAGAGAAATATTGCATTTGTTCAAGGATAATTTGACATAAATTCATCTTTTAAAGAAAGCCTTTGATTGAACTTGTGTTTCTATTACGCCTCTTGTAGCACTTTGGGATTACTTTTAGCAATGAAAGCTGCTTTACAAATACAATGTATTATTATTATTGACTGCAGGGGCTGGAATCAAACCCAAAACCTTACGATCAAAAGATGACTGCACTCCCTCACAGCCACAGCAACACGTGTGAATGTTTGAGATGTTTTATCTGCAAGAATCAACATTTTCTTTGCTTTTGGCAAACATTATAATCATTCCTGTGCGGACAAAAACAAACAAAATATTTGTTGTGTGGACTGGTGGTTGGAGAGGTGCCAACTCACCAGTTTCAAAGTATCTTTGAGCAAGGCACTGAACCCCTAACTCCTCCCTGGCGTCGAACAAAGCAGCACCTTCACTCTGACGCTTCTCCATCAATGCATGTGTTTGTGTGCATTTGAACAATTTTGCAGCTCTGAAAAATCCCGGTTCCTTCCACCCTCTTTTGTGTTTTCCTACAAAGCCTGTGAGTGTGTGGCAGCAGATTTCAGATCTAAAGGCTGAAGGAGTCCTTTTGTCTTGTGTCTTTCTTACCTCCCGTGTTGTTGCTAGGAGATGCCGATTCGTGGCTCAGATTGGCCGCTAGGTCCGTCAGTCGTTTGGTGTCCGTGTTAGCCGAGGGTTTGTGGGATTTCTTGTTTTTGACGAGAATTTTTCCCATCAGCTCCTGAGGACTGGGCAGAGGGACGCCTGCCTCCAGCTACACACACACACACACACACACACACACACACACACACACACAATGAAGATGATTAGTCGAATCGATACAGGTGGTTAGCTAAAAACATAATTTTTCAAGAGTAATTAAATGCATTCTTCCTGTGTGTGTAACTTACAGGGTATTTGTCCAGAGGGTCGATCAGCAGCGCATCCCCGAAAATAGATTGACAGTATTCAGCCATTTTAGCCTGCTGCTTCGAACTGTTGGTGACATAAAGATAAGATAGATAGATACATAGTTAGAAAGATACATGGATAGAAATCTTAAATTTGATTCCATCTCTTGGGTAAATCAGAAGTAAATAATGAGATTCTCACGAGTCCACATGGTTTTCAAAGGAGAGAATGACGGGGAAAGGTGAGGTCTTGAAGGCACACTCTGCAATCGCTTCAAGCACTTCCTGAAACATAAAAACACAACAGAATTAGCAAAACACGTAGAGCATTTTTAGCATATACCTAAAAAATGAAAGCTAAACAAATGTGCAAGTCAGGCCACTTAGGTAAAGGAGAACATGGAACGTTTTCAATTTGCCTTTAAACTACTACATTCTGAACATATCTAATGCAAATTGAGTACACATTCCAGCAGTTAACACCATCAAAATAAAAAGCAGGTTCACAGATTTGGAACAACAGAAGATCTGTTCCAGGAAATCAAAGAGGTTGAAAACATTGGTCATTTTTGACCTTGTGAGCCTTCAGGATTCACTACAGAGACACTGCACCATCTCACAAGCACACACACACCTTGAAGGGGATTTCCGAGGTCATGGTGAAGCCGTGTGTGATGACCGGCTCCTCCTCCGCCGTCCGTCCTTTCCAGACGTCTAACTCCACGCAGCGGCACCCGGCCAGCAGAACCTGCCGGTACATCTCCACCGAGGAGCTGCCGGCCAGCTGACCCGCTGACACACCAGGAGATTCATTTTATTCATCCCAAATAAAGATGTCGTTTTGTTACAGTATAGGCATTAACACGAGTTAAAAATACAATGATGTGGCATCTACTCTGAATCTTACATATATATTTTGTATCTGTTATATAAAAAAGATAGCTTCTAGAATATTTATAGGAAGTCCAAATGTGGCTTTTTTGTTTTTAAGATGATATTATATTAACTTGACTGATCCAAAATCAGTTGTTTTGTTACAACAGTATGTGAACTGTAAGATATAGCCTATACATTGAAAATAAAATAATATAAAAAATTAAGATCAACGTGTTAAATATACCTATCAACAGTAGGACGATATAGAGTACAATTTATAAAATATACGAAGAGTAAGAATACACTGTAAATAATATATATTTGAAAATAAAACTAAAGAAAGATTGGGACTGTGCTAGCCACTACTAATACTTCATATCTACAACATCGTGTGTGTGTGTGTGTGTGTGTGTGTGTGTGTGTGTCTGTGTGTGTGTGTGTACCTGTCAGGTATGTGTTGTGTGAGGAGTTGATGATGTAGTGTGACAGGGGGAAGCTCATGTCTTCAGACTGATCCAGTTTCTCCGGAGGGATGATCCCGTTCTCATCACTGGAGAGATAACTGGAGAGGGCCTGCAGGGAGATCACGCCTACACACACACACACGCACACGCACACACACACACACACGCACACACACACATGCACACACACACACACACACACACACACACGCACACGCACACACACACACGCACACACACACACACACACATGCACACGCGCACGCATGCACGCACACACACACACACACACATGCACACACACACACACACACACATTGTTATAATATCTTTTAGACATATTTTTGTTTTTGATCTGTAAGTATTTACTATGAAACTTGACAGAAACACTCAGTCACATGTCCTGATATCTAAATATAATGGTGTGTGTACCTTTCTTCAGCTGGTCCTGGTCCTGCTGGTGTCTCTCCATCACAGAGTGAGTCTGTGCAGGCCGGAGGGGGGGGTAGAGGATCTCATTGAGGCGGGGGTCTCTCTGCTTGTTGTTGATGAAGTCGGTCATCTGATCCAGAGTCAGCGTCCTGTCACCCCACCCTCTGCAGGACACAGGTCACACACACACAGAGCGTATCAGGTCTAAAACCACCAGACTCAGGGACAGTTTCAGCCCACCATAAGACTATTACACACCTGAACTTTTTGAAAGAACATCCATAAACATTCACAATTTATCTAATATATCATTACATTTACTAGACTCTTCTTGAACTATTTCAATTGTATTTGTATTTACATCTCAAAACATTCTCTTGCAGTATTGTATCTGTTTTATTTGTTCTATGTCCCATATATATTAATGATGCTCTGTTGGAGGACTGTTGTGACTTCAGTGTTTCATTGCCATATCTACACTGTAGCTAATGTGCACATGACAATAACGCCTTGAAACTTGAAACTATTAATGGGATGTCTACAGAACCTCAAAATAGCTTCCATATTGAAAATAGTAAAGTAGTAAAAAGATGCAGAAAAGGCTGTTTTCAGTCCCTCAAATGTGGAGATGTCCTTCTTTTATCTGTTTTTATCCTATTTAACTAAATATCCTATGATTTAGACTGATAATAAAACACATGTTAAGATATTGGATGCTGAAAAACTGCAATGGACATTTTTTTTATACTGATTTATCTAGAAATGAATGTGCAGATTAATCTAATACATCTAATTGCATCCCTAATGAAGACGTTTTCTGTTTGAAACAGAGCAAAGTTGTTACAGTTTGAATCATAATGAAGTTAATCCCTTTGTGTTTTCTATTTGTTCTGACAAAATGTAAAAGCGAAGGATGAATAGTTAGTTCTTGGACCTTATGGGTATAGGTATTTGCCTATTTAAAAACATTTAATGGACTCAATAGTTGGATATATCCCAGTGAATGATATGTATTTGCTGAACATAGAGAAATAAGAGTTAATACTGTAGTTTACACTTCAAAGTTACAGAGACATCCTCTCTGTAATCCCTGTGTATGTGTACAAGTGGGACAGAAGATGAATCATTATTCCTCATCCTTCGCATATCAAAGAAATTACCCTGAAGCAAATAACAACACATTGAAAAGCTTGAAAGCTTGTGTAACAGTAATAAGTATTTGAGCTGCTCAGAGGTCAGTGGATCTGTGAATCTAAAGAGGACATAGTCTGCTCATTCTGAGGCTCATAATGTGTGTGTAGTGTCTCTCCTGGGACATGTCTCCATGCTTTCATGTTCAAAAAGCTCTTTATTTTTCTCATACTGCAGCACCTCTTTTCACCCTCTGTCTGAAACCAGAGCCCAGTCTGCTCTGATTGGTTAGCTGGCCGGCTCTGTTGTGATTGGTCAACCGCTTATAGATGTCCCGCCCCTTAGCCAAACACTTACAATGTGTTGGAGCGCTAGCCAATAGAAGCTTTTACACGTTACGTATTGATGTCACTATGTTACGATATAAACAAAGGAGTCCAATGGAGGTATTTAAGGCAAGGGGGGGATTGTAGGCTTTGCAGACCATTAACATGCACAAAAACCTATTTAACACACTACAGGAAAGGCATGAAAGGGCCTCTTTGAGATATAAACGTACTGCAGTTTAAAGATGCTGCTGAGCTCAGGACGAGGACACAGGCTCTCCAAAAAGCTCCTGTAGATTTCCGGCGTGAAGTCCTCCAGTTTGATGCTGTCCCCCTGTCAGAAATATAGGACACGGACATTAACATCAGCACATTTTTTAATTAGCAAGAACTGGAGCTATCGGTGTGTCAGCTTCACTGTGTTTCATCCTCTCTCTCCCTCCTGTGAAAAACATGTTTTAAACCATGAAAATAATCAAACATTTCTCACCATCTTTGATTTATTTCTTCTCTTATAAAACTATGCTTTCAAAGGGATATTAAATGTGAGATTCAGTGTGAAGTGAGTTTTTCCACTTTTCACTGGTTGCTTTAAAACTTGATGACCCAGATATTTTATTCTCCACTCCATGCACTGTGATTCATTCTGGACCCAAAGCATCAGATAAAGAACTCGACATGTAGAATATAAAATGGAGAAAAAAGAAGGCTAGACTTGAAAGAGACAGAGCTTGAGGTCAAATATATGTTTTCTCTTCCTCTCAGAGAGAAGTACCTGAGTGCCAGCCATGATGAGAGATGTTTGAATCATCTGACCACATGAGTCAAACTCAAGGCCTGGGGGCCAAATCCGGCCCGCAGGATAATTTCTAATTACTATTAGATCTGGCCCTCCGGTATATTGCACGCACACCTTCACTCAATCCTGAGGGTTTCCTCAGCTCAGAGCCTGAGCCCAAACATTGATGAACTTGCACCCAAGATGAGATGCCAAGTATCTGGCTTGAACTGCATCACAGAGCAGCACACTGAGTTTACATGGATGTTTCCTTCTGCACTTTGTCTCTCACGTCAACAGGGCATGTTTGGTTTTTTCTTTGAGGGAAATAGTTTTTTTGAAGCTGTTGTTGGCCTGTGGGAAAATGTAATCATAAGAAATGACTGATGAAAAGCTGCAGATAGAGCCATAAGAAATGAATGCAACTGATTATTTAATGTTTAATGTTGTTTTTATAGGCAATAATTTCAGCTTTGTTAGTTCCAGGTTTAATATGTGCAATAAGTTCATTTCATTAAGTTTTGCAATAAACATTGAACCAGTCCGGCCTTCGACTAGTACCCATTTTTTTATTTTGGCCCACTGTGTATTTGAGTTTGACACCCCTGGTCTAGACGGTAGGAAAGGAGCTTCAACACTTTGTTTATCATCTCCTTTACCGTAGGATACACTGGACCATCCTTTACGAATGGAAAGGAGATAATGCTGTACCACAATTCTTTGGTGCGCCACATTCAAAGTGGCCATTTACAGAAACAACCGATCCTGACAAATGCGGATCATGTGAGTTACGGTGCTAATTTAACATTTGACATGTTAGGCCATTTTTTGATATAGTGCTATTTTCATTTTTATTTTCCACAATGTGTCAAACCAAAAGGACAACTATGAGCGTTACACTAATTCCTGCACAATTATCTAATACAGTTTCAAGTGTTTACTGAGCTGTCAGGTGTTTCTTAAGATTTTCTAGTTAATTCAACACGTTTGGATGGTGATATAAGTAGAGGAGTAGGCCTGACAAGTTATTCATACAGTATATTGAATATGAAGTAAAACAAATTCAGATATTCTCATACAATCAAACTAATCCTGATTCATGTTTATGTTAATACTTGTGGATGGGAGGGTGAGGAACTATTTCCTTTCACTTTCCTTTTTTTAATCTTAATTCAAACCTTGGTAATGAAGTCATATGATTTAAAAAAACTTGATGAAACAACCTGGGGTGAAGTATCTACATACTTTTAGTCCATCTACATAATATAGTTCCCAAAAGCAGATTCATTAACATCCTCCATCCTGTCCTGATGGAATCTCCTTCACATCCTTTCCTTAACCCATAATGTTTTTACACATAGGTAAGGGAAAAGTGGTTAGGAAAAGACATAGGGACTTATGTGTATCCACAGTTTTCTGCTGAAAATAACATTAAAGAAACGTATTGAAGTGTTTACCCGTCCGTAGGGCAGCTTGCAGTTCTCCAGAGAGTTCTCTACTCTCTTTCTGTCTGAAGAAAACAGGCGCACAATGCTGCAAAACACAATGACAACACCACATTATCACCTCAGCCTTAAACACAACCTACGTTTTGACTTCTTAAAATATCTCTGTGTTACAACCCCAAATGTACTCCTCTAACTCCCTAAATGTCCTCCTGTCACTCCGCTAACTTTCTTTACCGTCCCCAAAAACGTTGCTCTTTTAAAATGTGACTTAAAAGAGGACGTATTAGGCAAATGTTCAGGTTCATATCAGTATGTAGTGTCTCTACTTTAAAGAGTCCTCTCCTGCTTATGTTCAGGTGTATATCAGTATGTAGTGTCTCTACTTTAAAGAGTCCTCTCCTGCTGATGTTCAGGTGTATATCAGTATGTAGTGTCTCTACTTTAAAGATTCCTCTCCTGCTGATGTTCAGGTGTATATCAGTATGTAGTGTCTCTACTTTAAAGAGTCCTCTCCTGCTGATGTTCAGGTGTATATCAGTATGTAGTGTCTCTACTTTAAAGAGTCCTCTCCTGCTGATGTTCAGGTGTATATCAGTATGTAGTGTCTCTACTTTAAAGAGTCCTCTCCTGTTGATGTTCAGGTGTATATCAGTATGTAGTGTCTCTACTTTAAAGAGTCCTCTCCTGCTGATGTTCAGGTGTATATCAGTATATAGTGTCTCTACTTTAAAGAGTCCTCTCCTGCTGATGTTCAGGTGTATATCAGTATGTAGTGTCTCTACTTTAAAGAGTCCTCTCCTGCTGATGTTCAGGTGTATATCAGTATGTAGTGTCTCTACTTTAAAGAGTCCTCTCCTGCTGATGTTCAGGTGTATATCAGTATGTAGTGTCTCTACTTTAAAGAGTCCTCTCCTGCTGATGTTCAGGTGTATATCAGTATGTAGTGTCTCTACTTTAAAGAGTCCTCTCCTGCTGATGTTCAGGTGTATATCAGTATGTAGTGTCTCTACTTTAAAGAGTCCTCTCCTGCTGATGTTCAGGTGTATATCAGTATGTAGTGTCTCTACTTTAAAGAGTCCTCTCCTGCTGATGTTCAGGTGTATATCAGTATGTAGTGTCTCTACTTTAAAGAGTCCTCTCCTGCTGATGTTCAGGTGTATATCAGTATGTAGTGTCTCTCCTGGGACATGTCTCCATGCTTTAATGTTCAAAAAGCTCTTTATTTTTCTCATACTGCCTGTGCTGCAGCACCTCTTTTCACCCTCTGTCTGAAACCAGAGCCCAGTCTGCTCTGATTGGTTAGCTGGCCGGCTCTTTTGTGATTGGTCAACCGCTTAGAGATGTCCCGCCCCTTAGCCTATCACGTACAATGTGTTGGAGCGCTAGCCAATAGAAGCGCAAGTGTTACATAGAGATGTCAGTATGTCCCGGCAGAAAACAAAGGAGTCTAATGGAGGCGTTTCAGGAACTTTGGGATTTTAGCCTTTGCATACTATTTACATGCACAACAACCTAGAAATGGAAAACCCTGAAAAGCATAATAGAGCCTCTTTTACAAATTCCTGTTGGCAATATGAGCGTCCGTGCGTTCTCAAAACCCCCCCAACGTTCTCCTTCATCCCCCATCTTGTCCTTCTCATACCTCTCCTTCATCGTCTTCCAGTATTTATCACCTGACCTTAATTCTGCTCATGCCTTGCTTCTAAAGTACAGCTATCCTTCCTCACTTTTATTATCCTTCTCATGCTCCGGCAGTGGTTGATTACCAGGTCAGAGCTGAATTAAGCACCTTCATGAAACCTGTCCCTGTTTTTTGCTTTCCCAAGTGCACATGGAATTAAGTTTATTTTTGGAAGCAAGGGACAGGAAAGAGCAACGTTTCGTTTTGCGCGCGCCTCGAAGGATTTCGCCGGGCTATTTTCTCACTTCCTCTGCAGCGCCTACTGTCACATGTGCCTCAGAGTTAACACACAACCATTGATTAAAGATCAGGAAGCTAATAATAAGGATAATCAGGGACCCACTTCTTCACGGGAATCCTCCCCTCTGCGTTCGGCTGGAGAGTCAACCTGACGAAGCTGAAACAAAAGAGAGTAAAAAAGTACTTTTCAATTTAAACTGGGGATACACTGTAAGTAAATAGATGATATGAAGGTTAAATGTGTGTGTGTGTGTGTGTGTGTGTGTGTGTGTGGTGTGTGTGTGTGTGTGTGTGTGTGTGTGTGTGTGTGTGCATTTACTCACGCTTTCAACAGACTGTGGTCCCTGTTGAGATTGTGGCTCAGCAGATTGGAAGACAGAGAAAACAGTTCCTCACACCACACCTGCCGAAAGAAACGCAATTCATCGTCATCATCATCATCATCATCATCATCATCATCATCACCGTCATCTTCCTCATCATCATCATCATCATCATCCTCATCATCATCATCATTATCCTCATCATCCTCCTCATCATCATCCTCATCCTCCTCATCATCATCATCATCGTCATCATCCTCGTCCTCCTCATCCTCATCATCCTCCTCCTCATCATCCTCCTCCTCATCATCATCCTCCTCCTCCTCCTCCTCATCATCATCCTCCTCCTCCTCATCATCATCATCATCATCATCATCATCATCATCATCATCATCAACATCCTTATCCTCATCCTCATCATCCTCATATCCATCAGCATGAATAAAGAACCTTGAACCTTGATCCTCATCATCATCATCATCTTCATCATCCTTATCATCCTACTCTTCATCATCATCATCATCATCATCATCATCATCATCATCATCATCATCATCATCACCTTTGCCTCGTCCTCCTGTGAGGCGATGAAGTTCAGCTGGTTGACGTTCACCAGGTCCGAGGCTGTAACCACGGTGACCATGCGGTTCTCCAGTCGGCCAACCAGATTGCCGATATCCAGGAGCTCCCGCAGCTTGGCCTCCTATTGGACGACACAGAAAAAACGATTTCAGACACAACATTTTTATTTTATTTGAATTATTTTATGTATTATAGTTGTAACTTTATTTTATTTTGTCGTATTTAGATAGATAGATAGATAGATAGATAGATAGATTAATACTTTATTGATCCACATTTGGGAAATGTTTGCGTTGCAGCAGCATAAAAAACAAGGCAATGTACATAAGAGAAACTAAGACACTAGAAATAAACAGTCCAAAATATTTCTGAAGTAGAAATAAAATAGCATTAAAAAGTAAAAAAATATACATGTGGAAATATACATGGAGAAATACAAATGTTACTTATGTAATGTCACAACCATGATCCTAAATTCACTGAGTTTTTAAGTATTTGATATTTGATGATTGATATTTGTTTGTTTAAAGTTTAAAAAAAGTTGCTATTAAGATTCAGCTTTAACCACACAGGAGGGAGATGACTAGTTAAGAAATCAGTACATTATCAGGTGTTTAAAGGTAAAAAAGACTATGTTTTAAACTGCAGTATATTAGTAACTAAGAAAGGAAATATTAACATTTTGTGATGCTTTATAGAGGTAGGACAAAAGAACATAATGACAGGACACCAACGCTTTGAATGCAACATGATAGTATAAAAAGTAAGCAGTACTTCATTAAAGCATCCGATGTTACCTTTGGTGTTTTGGTGCTCCTCCCTGTTCTGACATCTTTAACAAAGGTTAGGTCCAACAGCTCCGTCTCCTGAGGAACACACACACACACACACACACACACACACACACACACACACACACACACACACACACACACACACACACACACACACACACGCACCATCAGCTGGAGCTAAATGCTACATCCTGTTTCCTGCAAAGGACTTAGGCCCACCTGGACAGAAGGTGTGTGTGTGTGTGTTTGTACTGCCATCTTTGTGAGGACACACACGGGTTATTAACCCTTGGAGTTAATCCTCACGTGCTGTCAATCCTCACGTGCTGTCAATGTGCTTCTGCTATTTGCAACACCCAGCGTAACTTCTCCCTCAGTTTTACCCTGTGATTTGTCTGAAGGATCACTTCTTGTAAAACATTATTTATAGCAATTTACATTACCGTACACAAACCGTACACTCTAAAGGTGTCAATCAATTTCAGGAAAAAAGAGTGGATTGGAAGTAAGAGGTATATTTTAACAAACATGTAATTAGTCTTTGACTCAGAGCAAAGTGCACGCATTGACCGCTCAGACATGGAGTCAGATTTGGACTCAATCAATGAACTAAAAGTGCTCCTAATCATCCTGCTTTTTCACATTCTCGGCCTACTTTTAGAGGCTATTCAAGACAGTGCGCGTGCGTGTGTGTGTTGTGTGTGTGTGTGTGTGTGTGTGTGTGTGTGTTCAACCTTATTTTGGTCTGTCCAGTAGAGATAAAATCCATGAGGATCCACGTGAAGCGTCACTGGATTCACAGTGGACAGATCCTGTAGAGAAAGAATGAAAAACCATTGATAAAAAACAACAAATACAAAAGAAATACAAAATAATCCGACAAATATATCAAAGGCACCCATTAGTGGGCGTAGAAATACCACATTATGCTCTAATTCCTATTTCAGCACTGGTGATTTTATCATTTTGGAAGGAAATGTGAAATTACCATTATGCAACATCACACCCGTCAGTGATGATTCACCGCAGGTTCAACCCTAAAATGTGCTTATTAAACCGGGAACACTGAGTGATTTTCGGGACACCAACTCTAACTGACTAAGTTGAGTTGTCATGACATCCAATAATTGTCCCTGTTGCCGTAGTAACACACCAAGACAGTTTGTGATCGGCTCCAGGTGCACTTAGCCCGTCCAGTTGATATGAAGGAGCAGATAATATGGATAATTAGTGCAGTGATAAAAACTCTTTATTCAATATCAGTTACTTTGTAGACAGTGAAGACATACCGTGGCACACAGATTACTAAATTACATTACATGTCACTTGTTAGACGCTTTTATCCAAAGCGACTTACATACTCAATACTGTGGACAATCCCCACAGGAGCATTTGGGGTGAAGTGTCCAGGGACACAACGACATGCTGACTGCAGTGGGGTTTGAACCTGTGACCCCCTGATCCCAACACCAAGGCTCTATCCACTGCGCCACACGCCTCCACGTTGCTAAGGGAGATGCATTACACAGCTGCAACTATCGACAACAACAATACAAAAAACGTATAAACTAATAAATGATGAATCGTGTCGATACATTTCTCTTGCAAACGGTGAGAAAATGTTCCTTACAATTCTCAAATATTGAAATAACAATAATAATAATAATAATAATGATGTCCTTGGGTTCAGACGGACACAACACGTTTTTTTTAATCATTATCGTTTATAGATCAAATTGGACTTTAAAAAACCTGGCAAGAATGTTTTTTCACAGTTTTCTGACTTTGTATTTAAACCAGTTAATCAATTAATCTAGAACATATTTGTAAGATTTATCAAGGCGTGTGGCGCAGTGGGTTGTGCGTTGGTGTTCGGATCAGGGGGTCACAGGTTCAAACCCCACTGCAGTCAGCATGTCGTTGTGTCCCTGAGACACTTCACCCCAAAGTGCTCCTGTGGGGATTGCCCACAGTATTGAGTATGTGAGTCGCTTTGGATAAAAGCGTCTAACAAGTGATGTAATGTGATGTATCAATAATGAACACACTCATTAGTTGTAACCCTATAAGTTGCAAACAAATCAAATTCATGGTAAACTAATTAACACAACTTCAGCTATCTCTCCAAGATTCTCGGAGCTATAATCTTTGGATCTCCACACCTTTATTTTCTCTAAGACTCTATTCCCTATTTTGCACTGAATATTTAAAGGTTTTAATTTGTTTATGTTGTTGAAACAAATAAACAATGCTGCCATATTTCGAGAGGGGAAACTGTCATTTAACCAGAACAGGTTTTAGCTTTCTATCTTACCCCAGGTGACGTGATGTTTCTACTGAAGGATATTGAGTTTCCTAATTTATCTTTTGTATTATCCCTGAATTAGAAATAGATGTACAGACTGTAGAAAGCACCAACAATTGAACATTTGGTGAAAGGCTTTATGCAGCGTGTCTTTTGGGGAAACAGCCGGCTGAGATGTTTGTGTAGAAATCAGAGCTCGAGACGTTGTGTGTGTTTCTTTGCTTTCCTCATAAATACTGCAGCCTGCGTTCAAAAGAATACAAACTACAAAAAAAACTCAGAAGATCGTTAACTAGATCCCTGGTTATCACTCGTTGGCATGGCAACCAATTCCATTTTTCATAAAAACACAGCTCTACATACACACACACACACACACACACACACACACACACACACACACACAGTTGGTGAATAGAGTCAAGTGTATTGAATTAGCTCTTCCGTAAGTATGATTCATGACATAGCATGGATCAATGCATTGACACAAACACAAACACACAAACACACACACACACACACAATCTGTTTAGGTGGCAGTAGCCATGCCAGTTACCATGGTAACCGTACAGCACGTTTCTCGTTGTCAGAGCTCCGTACTTCAGCATACCAACACGCAACACAAACACACACACACCGACAATTGTGTTTTTGACAATGCACGTGACAGCAATTGAGGGGTTCTGCATGTGTGTGCCTTATACATATTTAAATGCACACACACACACACACACACTCACAAACACACACACACTTTAAGTGCACACTAATTGATTCCATGCCAACAGGTGGCAATAAAGAAATGGACAAAGATAGCGCTTCTCTCTCGCACAAACTCAAACACACACACACACACACACACACACACACACACACACTCAAACACACACACACACACACACACCATTCTTGCTGGTGTTAAATCCACAGGTACTTACTGCCAAAGCTCAATCAACAACGTATAGTAAACACATCTGACAACACCTCCTCTTCCTCCCTTTTTCTCTCATCACACTAACATTCACAGGGTATAATTCAAGTGGGAATCATAACCGCAATACTCCCAAATATATGCAGCATTAAAAAGATGAAATAAACTCAAGAAATGTAAATTATAAAGCAGAACACGATGAAGATATTGTGCTTTTTTTGTTGTTGCATTAAGTACTTCAGTAAATTGTCCTTACCTCGTCCCATTTTATGAAGTTGCTCCCGTTCCTCAGCGTGGAGGAGACGGAGGGAGGCTGGAGTTTCAGAGCATGGACCCCTGGCTGAGCACTCGCCATGGCTTCACACACACACACACAAACACACACACACCAACACACACAGAGACTGGAAGCTGCTCACACTCTTGGATGCTGCATCTCTGTCATGTCCGAGTCCAAACTCCTCAGAAGCTGCAGCAGCATCCTCTTCCTCTCTAGATTGTGTCCTGTCTCTTCACTCTTTTCTTTAAATCTCAGTCCTTCCTCTCTCCTCTTCCTCTCTGATCTGTCTCCCTCCTCTCTCCTCTCCTTTCTTATCCCTCCCTCCCTCCTTTTGTCTCCCCCTCTCTCCTCTGTTGGTGCTGCATCTCACAGAGAGACAGACTGAAACAGATGCCTTCGTGGGAGACAGGATACGTGTGTGTGTGTGTGTGTGTGCGCGCTGCCTCCACAAATTGACTCATCGGCGACATGCGCACAATCACAGCTTCCCACAGATGGGGGAGGGATAAGAGAGGAAGAGCAGGGAGAAGAAAAGAAGAGTGTGGGAGAAGACTCTCAATTTTCTCATGATTTAATTTAGGGATTTAATGTTTCAATGATAAATAATTCAAATTAAAAACATTTAAGCACAACATAGGTAATGTCTGAAGCATTTTTCATCCTCTGAGCTTATGCCAAGAGCTATGATTGACAGAAAACTATGCTTGTGTCACTTTGAAAAACCAGTCATCCAAATATTAACATGTTCTAGTTTTTAAACCTGTTGAACACATGACTAATCCTGTCACATTTCTGAAGGGAACAGTGTCATTCAAAAACATGTTTAAGCTTCACAGAATATTTTATCCCACGTAAAACGATGTTTCTTCTGAGTAGAGACGAACATTGCGTTTTCTAAATTAACTTTTGGATTATTCATAACTAAAAGACAGATGGGCAGACTTTAAAAAGCACACAGAAGATAAAGAACAAATTAAGAGGGAGGCATCGAGAAAATTAAAAAGAGGGAATGGAAGAGCAGAGAAGATGAAGAGCTGGAGGGAGAAATGGGAAAAATAGGGTGTGATGCAAACACACATTAGGGTCAAATGAGGCCACTTATGCATTATGACACTACACACGTTTTAATTTCCTGACCGTCTGCGGCTCCTCTCTCCTGGTTGCAGACTCTCTGGTTCAGATTTAGGAAGCTGGCTGCAGGATTTAGTCTCAGCCAGATTTACCGCTTATTATTTGGCACTGATTTTATGCGATAAAGCGCGGCCTGCAGTCGGCGTTGGTGTGAGGTCAGAGCTCTGCAGGACGCGAGCTGCTTCCACTCCAAACTGGGAGAAAAAAGGGTTTTCAATCTGTGCAGGGGAGTGGGAGGAGAAACTGATACGGTGGTATCTGCAGTCAATAGCATCTGTAACACAGGAGTAGATCTGTACCACGACAGATGCACTCTTTGGTTCAGGAAATTCACACAATAAACATTTACTTTTGAGACTATCTCTTACTTTAACTTGCTCTGGAGTGATTTACAGTAACATGTAATACAATACATTGTTTCTGAACCCCACCCATGTCATGACAAATATGAATTATTTTCATCACTTCTGAGACACGGTGTCCAACGGTCCAACGACGCACTGCTTTCTAAACCAGTCAATCCTTAAATGAAATACAGCGTTGAATCCCAGATCAACAGTACATTAAAGGGACTTGAACATATTGGATTCTGTGATTTTAATGTTATGTTAAAGCAAGTCTGTGTATCTTATATTACATGTATATATATTTCCTTGTTGAACTGCAGCTGCTGTAATGCAAAAACAAACTTAAGGTGATCTAACAAGAAAGTATTATAATATGGTAAAAATAGTAACGATGCATTTAATTATAATAAACGACACAACACACTTTTTTTTATTATTTCAAGATTAGTATTGTTAGTAATGATTCTGGCCCTGGTGTTACTTGGTGTTGGGGTCAAAAGCAATATATATAAAATATAATTTAATGCTGAAACATCCAAAAACACAATATACCGTGTCCACATATTTACCGGGATATATGTCTCTATAAATATCCAGGTTGGAATCAGATTTATTTTTGTTTACAAACACAACTAATTATAACAGAGGAAGAAGGAGAGTGGGCGAGATGAAAAAACTGAGCATTGGAACAATACTGTTGGAAAAAAAACGAAAGACAAACAGATAGAGAACAGTGTTTCTGTCTCTGAATATAAAATCAGAAATTGGCAGTTTTAGTGGATGAAGAGTGCAGGAAATAATGTTCAAGAGAGAGAGTATGTGCTTAATGACTTAAAGGTCCCCTATTATACTGTTTTTCATCAATATATCACAGGTCTCAGATATATACAGAACGTGCCTCTGATTGGCTGAAACACCAAACAGATCATTGTAGCATCCCATAATCCCCTCTGTTTCAAAAGTGCTGATTCTCTGTCTGTTACTTTAGATGAAAATAAGGAGCCCCTCCCCACGCCCCTCTGAGAGATATTTGGTTAAAGCCCGAGAGCCCCCGGTAGAGGGGGCTGCGGGTTTTTTTTTCACGAAACTGTGTCTCAGGGCTTCTTAATATTTAAAAACCTATTAATGTGTCATACCAGATTAACGGGAAGAAACTCAGCTAACTGACAATACAAACCATTTTTACCAAAACAAAACACAAGTCTCATAAGAAGCGTCTAAATGACCCCTGAGCGAAGAAATGCTAACGCAGCACAGAACTCAAGGTAAAAATACCCTTATTACTTATCGTAACTGCACATACAAGATATCAGATTAAAGCTGAGATTCCACAGATTATATAGGTATTAGTATCATCACTGAGCGATCAGAACTCACGACAGGTGAAGTAAACACAGACATCACAACACGTAGCATTACGGAGCAAACACGGGAGATCGTCTCACCTTAGCTGTTATTCTGATCAAAAGTCGTGTTCAATGGCATTAAAACGATAAAACGCGGCTGAAGGTTAATCCATAGGTTAATCCAATGTCTGTCACTTTGAAAAAATTATTGATAATCCATAATTCCATTTTTATGTAAAAATCTGAGATTTTATATTAGCTGCTAATGGTAGCCACCACCAGAGTGTATCGCAGCTTCCGGTTCCGGGGCATTCTGGCTGCGCAGCACACATTCACAATGGGTAATGTTTAGATGGATTTTAGGAACTTCCCCTCGATTCTATTGGCTCTAACGGTTAAAAAGAGATGTCAATCATCAAAATCGACCAAGGGGGGCCAGAGATATGGAAAATGCACCCAAATGACCCCAGAAGTGGTTTTTTTTTCTAAATCTCTCTAAAAAGGTCAAACTTCACTTGTTTTGCATCAATCTTGATACAGGGTACTTATTATATGTTATAGTTTGGATTCCGAGTAATTCTTTTGTTTTGGACGGACACTATAATTTTTTTTACTATGTTCAATCTGAATTTACTTTAAAATAAAAACGTCTATATTGATTCTGACACTTCCACATCCAACTCACAGATGTAACCCTGCTTTGAGAAAAAAGGTTATTAATTTACCCCTTTTAGAAGGGAAGATATGGTCATTTGTTCTGGGAATGTCATTTTCGAGCCTGAGACCTGAAAAACAGGCTCAGGGCTTAACAGGTTAAAAAGAACACAATGGTGCTCTAGGAGGAGATTCAGGCGATAAGGTGGGGGGGGGGGGGGGGGTTACCTTGGTTGCTGATTGGCTAATGGTCACACAAGCCAAAAAAACGTTACGACATCACAAAGTGGCCAAAATCTGATCAGCTCATTTTCAGACAGGTTTTTATATAAATGGATCAGGACAAAAAGAGAGAGAATCTTTTCTCCTGAAACTCTCAGATTCTCTTTACACAGAGGGGACACATGTTGATGTAGAAGAGACATGAAGAAGAGGATTTTGCATAATGACCTTTAAAGAGGACATATGTGTGGGAGAGAAACTCCCTCTGGAAAGAACCAGGGATTTTAGCTTTTGTAGACCATTTACATGCACTAAAACCTATATACAGGAACAATTAAACCCCAAAAAGATTAAAAGGGCCTCTTTAAGCTTTTCTAAACACACAACGCTGCTAACCAGCAACACAGTGTCTAATTTAACACACAGCCTACGCACTCGCACACAGGACATATTGATTTCCGCATGTACACTTTATAATACCAGATAACATACACTGTGCCAATGCAACCGTATGACCCTGAACTCTACACACGAGTATAACACAGCACACTTAATATACACTCTCCCCAGCCTGCAGCCTCCTACACACTCACACTGTGATGCATAAAAAGACACGTGTCATGAAACAGGGCCAGTTGTAGCAGAAAATATCCAAACCTGTTTGAAACAAATGTGAATGTATAGAAGAGACAAGGTGCAGTCTTTTCACACCTGCTACATCAGATTAAGGGCAAAGGGGAGTTTGCATTTACGAAAACAAAAACAGTACAAAGGCTGTTTGGTCCTGATAACAATCCAGGGTTTTAGAGAAAGACGCAGCAGACGCTTTGCTTCAGTAAAACTGCAGAAGCATCGGACAGTTTATGGCTGCACAAAGGAGCAGTTTACATGTGCTGCACCTTACAGACGGAGGACCAATAGGAGGGTTTCTATGATGTTGGATCAGGTTCAAAATGTTTCTGATCAATTTGCATTAAGGAGTCCAGAACGGAGGAACATTCGGGGATTCATTTCCTAAAAAACTGGTTGAATAATCTTGAATAAGGACCATTATATTCAGTTTCTCCAGTTTTACACAAAAAACATGAATCGTAAAAAAGTGGGGATTGTTCAATATTGTTTTTCCTCTCACATATTCACACTTCCTTGAGTTTCTTTCAGCAAGTAGACACAGTTTATAAAAGCCTTCAATACACAAGGTCCTTCTGCAACAGAGGCAGCTGGTCACACAAAGACAAGAACGGCAGAAATTGTGAAGGAGAGGAAGATGTGTACCAGAGTGCCTTAGTGGAACAGATAAACTGCAGACTTCTTCTATCACAAAGAGTGTATCTATTTTCTGGAAATAAAGAAAGGAGTAGAGACATGTTTTCCTTCCACATAAACCCTTAACATGCTGTAGAATGTGTAAATGAAATGGGCAAAAGTCCTTTTAAAGGGGCCAATTTAGAGATTTAGGCTTCCTCTCCTGTAGTGTGTTCTAGAGGTTTTAGTGCACGTAAATGGTCTGCAAAGCCTAAAATCCTTGTTCCCTCCATAGGGAGTTTCCCTCCCACACACTCGCCCCCCTGCCTGAAACGCTTCTATTAGCTAGTACTCCAACACATAGGGGGTGTTTCTCAATGTAGAGGATGCTTGCTTGGTAGCACATGTCTTCCGAGTCACTTGCTTCAGAAGCGAGGCAAGAATACTTCCTGGCATTCGGAAAACGAAGAGTGGAACAGGCGAGCAAGTGTGCAGGTGTGCGTCATATGAAAGGCCCCGCCTTACATTTTCCACCACAGATTTGGGGAAATTGGTCCGTGCGCAAAGCATTGTGGGGATTTTAAGACCGCGGAGTCTACACATGTGCAGCCTCGAGATTTCTCCAAACGAAGTACGCCGGGCTCGGTAGAATTCCAAGTATGCTGGACATTGGAACAGTCCTTCGGCGGCACTCGATGACGTAGTATGCTTGAAATAGTGGCTCTGGAGCAGCTTTCCTCGAGATTGAGAAACACCCGGTATGTGATAGGCTAAGGGGCGGGACATCGCTAAGCGGTTGACCAATCAGAACAGAGCAAGCCAGCTAACCAATCAGAGCAGACAGGGCTCTGGTTTCAGACAGAGGGTGAAAAGAGGTGCTGCAGCACAGGCAGTATGAGAAAAATAAAGAGCTTTTTGAACATTAGAGACACTACATACTTATACATATATACATATACACCTGAACATCAGCAGAAGAGGACTCTTTAAAGTAGAGACACTACATACTGATATAAACCTGAACATCAGCAGGAGAGGACTCTTTAAAGTAGAGACACTACATACTGATATACACCTGAACATCAGCAGGAGAGGACTCTTTAAAGTAGAGACACTACATACTGATATACACCTGAACATCAGCAGGAGAGGACTCTTTAAAGTAGAGACACTACATACTGATATACACCTGAACATCAGCAGCAGAGGACTCTTTAAAGTAGAGTCACTACATACTGATATACACCTGAACATCAGCAGGAGAGGACTCTTTAAAGTAGAGACACTACATACTGATATACACCTGAACATCAGCAGGAGAGGACTCTTTAAAGTAGAGACACTACATACTGATATACACCTGAACATCAGCAGGAGAGGACTCTTTAAAGTAGAGACACTACATACTGATATGAACCTGAACATCAGCAGGAGAGGACTCTTTAAAGTAGAGACACTACATACTGATATGAACCTGACGATGAGCGTAATAGGGCCCCTTTAAAAACATGGTTTGCTTCCAACCTGTACCACTGTCTGACTGAATGTGTTGCTGTCACTGAAAGCTGCATTTTGGAGATAAAAACTGGATTTTTTTCTCTAAGAATGTGTTTTTCCAAATTTCCGCACTGACAGAAACACAGGCGAATGTTTCCACACAACACACACACACACACACTTATACTTACACACAAGACTCAAGACACTCCTGCTGCCCACACACTGCTGGCACTCACACAGACAGAGGAGCACATGTGCACACACACATAAACAAGCACATGCGCTAACACACACACACACAAACTTGCACACACCCCAGTCTTCACCACCAGTGCTCAGAGCTTATATAAGGGAGAGTGGGAGGCTGAGAGCTATTTCAGGACCAGAAAAGACGCAAGTGTGTGCGAGCATGTGTGTG
Organism: Dissostichus eleginoides; assembly: GCA_031216635.1. Lineage (NCBI taxonomy): Eukaryota > Metazoa > Chordata > Actinopteri > Perciformes > Nototheniidae > Dissostichus > Dissostichus eleginoides. The sequence continues at coordinate 26,798,767 of CM062278.1, forward strand.
CGAGCATGTGTGTGTGTGTGTGTGTGTGTGTGGCTATAGTGCCCATATGGATTAGTATTGGTGCTGCTGTGTAGGCCTGCTGTAAGGACCATAAGGACTCTGATTCAGTGTAGGTTTCATAACCAGTCGAGTTTGAACTGAAGTTGGGTTCAGAGTCTTTGTGCCTGCTCACATTTAAAAGGAAACGATCCCACAGAGCAGCGTAGAAATGAGAAATGCCGACATGTTTACTGGTTTCTGCCAACGATGTCAACAGCACAGGATATTGTGCCAGCAGCATCCTTATCCTTAAGATAAAAGCCTTTAGAAAATACTTATTTTAATTGCAGTCTTCTTCCTAAAAAACCGTCAGATGTTCAAGACGAGGGAACCGGAAGTAATAAGTAATTTCCGGGTTTTAAGACTCATTCCCGCACCACTCTATAAGCAGGAAAACATAAGCAGATCTGACCTGCTGAACCCATTGAAACTATATCTGTTAAGGACAACTGTTAAACCCGTCTTCACGTACAGCTCTGAGACTATAGCTGCATCTCACTTCGGTTAAATGGATTCCTTGCGTCCCTCACTTGCGTCGTTTCCCTGCGACTAGTCCCTCCCACCAGGGAAGCATGGAGAGACGCAAGGAAACCACGAGAAGCAGGGAAATTAGTTTTAAGAGCAATGGGACGTCGTTTCCTCCGGAGCGTCACGTGAAGCGACGTCCGTTTGTGATGACGCCGCACAGCTGATCGTCTGACAGCAGCCAGATCAGTGGGCGGGGCGAGTGTCTGAGGATTTCACCGGAGGATGGTCTGGTAGTTCTTCGATTATCGCTCCTCCGTTATCACTCCTCGATCCTCGGTCCTCCGGCAAAAATAAGGCCACTGGGACGGTACTCAAGATGGCGCAGACAAATCAACTTCCGGTGATACCGAGCCCGAGGAGCGAGAAATGAAAAATAAGAGAAGAGACGCACCGTATGACTGACTATCATCGTCTCAATGAATGCTCTAGCAACCTCCTTCGAAGTGTAAAAAATCTATCCTGGATATGGAAACATTCATCGTCTAAGTAAGTGCCTAATTTAATGGCGGTCTAGATTTGCTGACCACTGTTTCCGTGCCAAATCATCAATCAATCAACCAATCAATCAACAACTTTATTAATCCCGCAAGGGGCAATTGGTTGTGAGCAGCTTATGTCATGTAGACAGGCAGGAACATACATGGAGAAAACACACAGATACACCCGGGAGCAGAGATGTGGCTCATTCCAATTTACACGATAAGCAATTTCATAGCATCATAATAAATAAATAAATACATAATCAAGTTAAAACAAATAAAAAACGATCAAGAATTTTAAAGTTTGAGCGCAGAGGGGATAAATGATTTTGAAAAGCGTTTTGTCTTAAGAGCAGGTAGAGCATATCTACGCTTCATCATTTCAGATCTTATCCTCTTGAAGCCTTCAAAGGGTTGCAAGCTTACCTTCACAGACCTCCTGGAGAGAGACTTTGGTGTCAGTGTTGGGAATCTTGGAACAGCCAGAAATGATGAAAGACTGAAGTGGGAGGTCGGACGATGATGAGGGGTGTCGCGATGTACCTGTATATTTAGGGGTTTTAAATTCTGATTTGTAACTTAAAAAGCGTTCAATGACTTCTTGCTTACAGATGTGCAGATTTCAAAACTCTGTCAAGTGAAAGGAAGCAGAACTCCTTCGTTCATAAGGTAACAGGTCTTCACACTGAAATGTTGTTAGTAGACAAAGAGCTCAAAAACATCCAGAATGATTGATCTTTACAAAATAAAAGCAGCATCAAGATCGCTCAACGGAAACGCAGAATCGTTTATGGGCTGGTTTTAGCATTTCATAGAAGATAAGTGGGATTAGAGTCTTTTTAGTATGATTATTTAGTATTCAAACTGCAGATGATTAACAGTTTTAAGAATGTCTGATTTCTTTAAAAGGAGTTCAAGTAAAACGCTGTAAGCTTTTTATCCAGAATGTTCTATATGGTTTATATTTGATATACTATTTTTCATTTTTATTTTTAATTGTTAACTGTCCACTTTTTAGGTATTTGTATTTTAATGTTGAACCCTGTAACAAAACAATTTCCCAATTTGGGATTTAATAAAGTATCCATCCATCTACCTACCTACCTACCTACCTACCTACCTACCTACCTACCTACCTACCTACCTACCTACCTACCTACCTACCTACCTACCTACCCACCCATCCATCCACCCATCCATCCATCCATCCATCCATCCATCCATCCATCCATCCACCTACCTACCTATCTATCTATCCATCTATCCATCTATCTTTCTATCTATCCATCCATCTATCTATCTTTCTATCTATCTATCTATCCATCCATCCATCTATCTATCCATCTATCTATCTATCTTTCTTAACGTGAAGCCAATACTAAATCACGATAAAGCTTTTGTGCTGATTTTGGCCTTTCTCAGTGTACTAAGTGTTACCAAAGACTGTATCCTGAGATGCTGTGGAGCAGATTTAGGCGTGTTTTATCTCTGCAGGAGCAGCGTTGACTCACTTGATGCAGGACTGACTGCAGCGAGCGGCAGCCGGAGGGCCGAGCTGACATAAGCACAGATCCAAAGTTTGTCCTTGTTAGAGTGATTCAGCTGTCTGTGAAGTGTGAAGCTCATTCTCTCGCCTCCATCTCTAAAGCATCTGTATCACTGTTTTATACTTTCAAACCTCTCCAAACAAGGGCGGTCTCTGGAGATCTGGAGCTTTGTTTTTTCAGGGATGTCTTGTCAAAAATGGAAGCACAATTACGCTACGAGATACACAGGATCAACACTGACTGACAGACCAAGAATGAAGACAAATAAAGAAATATGGGGGTTTTAACCGGGTTATTTACCGAAATATACCTCTCTGAAACTAACTACAGCTTCTCCGCATTTATTTCTACAGTCTCTTTGTGAGAAAGCATGCAGCTTCTCTCACTAAATGGCAGTTTTGTAGCATTTCAGTAAGCCAATTATGCATTTATTGAGTTAGTGACTAACGGCCGGTATAATTGCACCTTTGACATTTTTTTTCACAAGAATTTTAACACATTTTAGAAAGAAAACCTCAAGACAAATGTCATTATGTTGAGGTTAGATACTTTTTTTTGTTCACCTACAATTGAGGTTTATTTAATCACATAGTTTAATTTACAATGTAGGTTGGTGTGCATCTCATCTCACTGACATTCCTCTAAAAACACTGCAGCATGAGATAGTAATGACTACAGGGAGAACTACTTGTCGTTTAAATACCTGTCAATCAGTTGGTGCTAAATGTGCTGAGAATTATTTTAGTTTTTTGCGGGTTTTATCGAATATTTGTATGTAGCAGTAATCAGAGAGATATGCTTTATGATCCAATATGAAAAC